>JAQGCM010001927.1:0-12920 GCA_034699705.1 Hymenaphorura dentifera
TGACAAATCATACAATGGGCTCATTTGAGTCTACGACGTGCATGCGACGTAATGATCATTTGATCATTTTATTATTGTCCAGTCTAGTTTTTTTTTGAGAATTCAACATTCTCGTCCTCCCGTCGTGGGCATTTCTAACTGTAAAGCCAAATTCTAATAGCCAAGGACTGTGTGACAACAAAAGCTCAAGAGGCCGGCCCAACACTCTCCCATTAGCATTGAGCCCTTAAAAATTCATCAAAGGTGCTCAAATCTTGAGTTCAGTAGTGGCAGTTTTCAGTTATGGGTCGGGTCCGAACATGATATTGGCACTCTGGACTAGAAAACCTCTTAAAAGAAGACCCAAATAGCAGAGTAGAACTCAAAACTTGAATGCTCTGCATTCTTGGTTCAAGTGTTCTCCTATTACTACTCTTCATCGATGGAATGAATTTCTCGTATTTCTATCCCGTCCTGCCTTGCTTTGCCAGTCGAGTCGTACTCTCGTACTCGTAGTGCCCTTCCCAAATTCTCTCCTTTCTCCAGAACGACGACCGTCCCGTCCAAGTCCAAAATTCTATTGTTGTCTAATTTTGAATGGTTCTTCCTCCTCGTCCTTAATAATATTGCTTGGTGGTGTGGTGAGGAATCAGAAAAAAGACACCAACAATCTACCTTCGTTTTTGAAGCCATCGCTTCGCAATACCTTGGCCCGGCCCAAACAACTACTACGTCCTATGTCCATTCAGCAACCAAGAGCAATAGGACCAGAAAAATCTTGTAGCAGAATGAAATGCAGCTCAGCTCAACTCTCGACGCACTTGCATAGTGTATTTTGCTGCTCTCCTTAAGATTTTTTGGGACAGGGAAACATAAATCAAGTCCGAGAGTAGAATAGAAATGAATAGAAAAATCTGTCCTGCCTTGCCTTGCCTTCCCATCTCATCTCGTCCGAGTGGAAGGCAAGGCAAAGCAAAAGTCCTTGCCTTGCTTTTACCTTTCCTCTTTGCTTCCTTCCTTTACATTATTGTTCCATTCCACTCCAAAACTCATTGTTATCTTCACACAGCAAAAACATGAGGGATGAAATAGTCGGTCGAGTCGAAGTCGACGTCCTAAATCTTTGCCCATACTACCCTACCCATGAGAAGTTTGAGAAGATTCAAACTTCTGCATGCTGCAGTCTCCAGTCTTCAATGTGTATGTGTGTGTTAGTTGGGCTTATGAGGTACAAAATCGTGCACAGCATGAAGTCTTTTTTTGAAAATTAGAAATAATTGCTCCACTCGAAAGAGTCTCTTTATACAAACTTATTTACAATGTACTAGTAGTTATGCATGCTGCGGATGGATGGACGGACGTTCCTTTACTTCTCACTACACACACACACATTACATAATATGCACCTCCAATCAGAATTTTTTTGCTCCTCCTGGAGCAAGGCCGACAAACCGATTGATTGCCCGGTCCGCATCCACATAACTTATTTAGAGAAGAATTCAAAAATCTAAAGCCAAATTCATGACATATTCTCAAGATACAAGCATACATGTCATCCACAAATGAATCCTCCATGGAAAATCATCTTCTCTTCTCTCAATGATCACTCATGTCGTCCCGTCCCAGACCCAGCCAGCCCTTCATTTCATTTCAGTCCATGACAATTGACAATGACACTAACAATCACAATTGGCCTGGCCTAGGACCATCACTGTCACTTTATTTTCGTTCATTGCAGTGCAGTGCGGTCCTCCAGGAATTTACACCTTAGAAACTCTGCGGGGAGAACGGAGAAGGAAGGAAAGGTGATAAGGATAGATCATTTCTCAAGTCAATCTTCTAATAAAAAAAACCTCCTCAGGTGAAGTGATCTCTAATCTTAGAGAGATCAATTCAATTGGATAATTCTTCTCAACATCATTAGGAAGCTTGTTCGTACTCGTACTCTGTTGTCAGTGCCACGGCCACCACCAAGGTATGCCAGCAGCAGTTGCAGTCGTCGTCGTCATCAGCGTTTGCATTAGCAAAACCTTATTCATCACACATTGATTAAATCACTACTGCTCGATCCATCCATCCATCCTTACGTTATTATTATGATTACGATTATTATTAATATTATCATTCTTTCGTCAGATCACCAAGCCATGGTCCAATGCTCGGCTGAGGGAGCAGAAGAAGATCTGAATCCGCGATACACCACACGACAGACCAGGACCAGACAGCCATTCACTCATTCCTATTTCCAACTCATGAAATGAACATTTTGATATCAACTTCTGATTGCACCTTTGGCTTGGCTGGCATGCATGTGATGTGGTGATGTCAGAGCCAAATGAAGGTAGTGAAGGTACTCAATATTAAATTAAGCAAAGGGACCCGGACCTACCAATTCAACTGAGAAAAATAAGAGAAAAAAACTCCGACACTTTTACGTTTTGTTTGATAGATGCGACCAGGATGACGAGGAAAAGGAGTGAGTTCGGCATAACTGCTCAAAATAATGTCGTCGCCCGACCCGAACTCCCATCTGTGACCCTTTAGGCTGATCTGATCGGACAGGACTTTGTATATTTATTTATTTATTTTCCCACTACTAGGAAGACTAGGATCTCCAATGTCGACTTGTACTTTTTTTTGCAATTAGAATAAAATGCCCAGTCCAGTCCGGTCCTTGTAGTTGCTACGTGTTCAAGTCAAAGTCAATGTAAATCTAAACCTGAGCTGAGAGAAAGGACCTCAGGGAAGTCAGTCAGTCAGTCAGTCTTCGTCGTCCAAGTCGTCTTCGGAAGCAGCAAAGACTGGTTCAGAATATTGTGATATAATTTAGGAAACCATGTTTCTCATGTATGTACTACGTATGTACGTACTTGTACAAATCCCAAGTTGAAGAAGCAGTTGAGTTGAAGAAAAGACCAACTGGTGGACATCTAATCCCTGGCTGATTACCTATGCATGTGCAATGCAATGCGAAGAAGTCTTTGATGAATGTTCGATGACTCCTTGTGACTGTGACTCTCCTCTTATTTCTAAAGTCAAGTCAAGTCCAAGTCCTCCAAGTAGTAGTCAAGTCAACGTTGTCGACGACGACTGACGACGAATGACGACTGACTACCTTTCCTTCAACTTCTTGAAGAAGAAGAAGAAGACATGAACGATTACATTAGGCATAGACTATGTTACGTTCATGTTCAACTTGAAACTCATCATCGTGTCAACACATCACACGACACACAACTGGAAACCACACTCAATGAAATCTTACCTACATACCCAAACTAACTACTCAAGTATGTGCTGCTGCAAACAGACTGACTACTAAGTAACTACAAAGTCGTACAAAACTACTTGGCAATTCTGGAAGAAATCAAACAGTCAAACTGGGAACAGTCGAACAGTTGCAACAATCCACATCCACCCGTTTTGAATCCTCAATCTTACAACTCTGTATGCATGTTTGCAAGGATGGACAGAAGGGTTTGGCAAGGCAAAATCCGCCCGGCTTCGACCAGGCCAATTGATCAAAATCAACTCTCTGAATGTATTAACACATGTAGCATAATTAATTAAATAGAAATAAAACCCCAACAACATGTGTGGTCTTTTGTCTTAAGCCACATACCAGCCAGCCAGTCACGGCCACGGCCAAATGTTGTTCGTTCGTTGCTGTTGTTATTGTATACCAATATGTCAATTCCTGTGCTGTAATCAAAATCATTTGCCCCTACCCAACCAGTATTCAAGCAGTAACCACAACTTTTATTGTGAGAAAGCCTGCCTGGTCAATGAAAACAAAGTTTTTGATAACTCAATTAATTTGACACTTAACTGCTCCGCTCCGCTCAGTCGCTCACTCGTTTCTTGAATGAGAAAAGAAGTAGAAGCAGAAGAAGCAGAAGGAATTAAATTTATGAGCACTTGAGAGGCTTGGCATTATGCTGAGGAATGAGAATAAAACTTTTTAACATGAACCTGAGAATCCTAGCCAGTGCAGTGCAAGTGCAACAAAACCAACAACATTTTAATTCATTATACATCGCATCATGCAAAAGCAAATACTACATAGACTAATCTGAATGGGCAAAAAGTAAATAAAAACTACTTACTTCCAGCCCAGCCTGCCCAGCTTGGCTTAGCTTAAAAACTTTGATCAAACGTAAAGATAGAGAATTAGTAGATATGTTAATGTTGAAGAGTAAAAGTTACTTCTTCTTAACCCGTCCACAGTCCAAGAAAAAAGTCTCAGCCAGTGCCAGTGCTGCTGTGTCTAACCTTTCACATGTGCTCAATACGCTGCCGTTGCCATTTTATAAAATCTACCTGATTGTTGTGGTCTCTGGTCTCTGAAGAAGAGTTAGGACCACCACACAAACCACGTTTCAGTCACAGTCAGCCCAGTCAGGCCCAGGAAACTTAATACCTTTATCGGATCGCTATCACATCACATCGCGCATCGTGAGAAGACCAAAAGGCCCAACCTATCCTCAAAGAAGTAGAAGAAGAAATAAAAAAATCTCTCTTCTCAACCAACCCGCCTGGAAAAATTCTTGACGGTGGACGGAAGAAATTCAAATTAACCAAGCCAATGCAATAGTTTAAACCAAACCACTATCAAAAGCTAGCCGTCTTCAATTGCAGCACATTATGCACACATTGCACAATACAACACAGCACAGCACACAACAAACAAACAAAACACGTCAGGTCAGACAGACAATCCTCAAAAAAATAAAAACTCCACATGTCCAAGAATCTACTTAATCAATCCACAGCCACAGCAAACAGCATGCATAAATAAATTGTCATTTCATTTTGGTCACTGACTGACTTTACCCAACCCTCCTCCCTTTGTCTAGCCTAACTTAACTTAACTACGAAGTCTTTACTTTAAGCTTTAAGACGACTCTGACTCCGACACCGGTTCGACTTAAGTCCGCCATTCAAAAATTACTAACCAATCTGGCGACCGTCTTAACTTAACTTTCTCATTTCCACTTCCACTTGGCTCCTCTCGGCCGCCACTGCCACTGCTGTGCAGTACCACCACCTTAAACTTAAATGCTTTGCTAACTAGCCCAGACAGGCATACCTTGCAGGTCAAGAAAGGGTGATAAATTAGAATAGAAAAACAAAAATTCTTCTAGTAACTGGAGGTGGAGGTCGCCATTATGGCATTGTTCGCATTTGGCATTATGATTTGCAGGCAGAGGAAGAGGTAGAGTTGGCATTTAGTGCAGTGCAGCAAGAATGTGAATATTTCTTCTTTACATCTGGTCACTTTTAGTGAGCTATAGCTCTTAGCGCTCTTCTCACAACAACTAACTACTAACTTCTTTTCTTAACAAGTGAATGTAAAATGAATAATATTTCATCAAGAAGAAAATGATTGAAAACCAGCTCAGCGAACCACTTAATTTTTTTTCTCACCTGCGTGCCCTTTATCTATGGAGAGAGAGAGAGACCCAGAGCCATGCAAAGACCCTTGTCATTGCACTGCAAACTGTTATACTGATGTTACATCAGTTACATGGTTCAAGTAGTCGTCGTCAAAGACATGGCCACAGAAAATAGGATTTGCCATTACCATTATTGCACTTGTCTTGTTCATCTTGCAAAGTACAAGTACAAGCAGCAAAGTAGTCGTAGTCGTAGTCGTCGTACTCGCACACAAGAAGCAAAAATGTTTCTAGTGTAGTGTCCGAGGTGAAAACAACTCAAAAATCTTCATCATTATCCAAACCCCAAAAACACTACAACTACTACAAAAACCAACCTCCCGTTCATTCCAAACTACATACGAGCATTGCGTACATACTTGAGATGAGATCAAGATGAAGATTTTTTTCCAATTCATTTCGTGGCGTTGCTAACTAAATGAAGCAGCAGCGGTTTATATTAAAAAAAACGTTTTTGGCAAATTCATCACTACTAGATTACAGCTGACATGAAATAGGAGGTAGGTGTGAACTGCCAAAGCATTTTCATCTGACAACTTTTACACAGCACACTAATAAGTTTGGGCAGGAAGGAAGGGTTTAACATACTAATGTGAGAGGAGAGGACTGACTGCCGTTCGTTGCCGTTGCCGTTGCATGCATGCAATTGCTGCAATGCCAACCGTCATAGTCTTACCTTCTTATCTACCACTTCCCATTTTACATTCCATATGTATTTTTTAAAATTTATGTTTAATTTCTTAACAACGTTGTTGCCCATTCCATGTTTTTCATTTCTACCAATTCCAATTGCAATGCAATTGCAGCACTGGACTGACCAACCAACTAACTAACCAACTCGAGCAAAAAAGAGCACCACACAATTCAATCCAAACTAATTTTCTTGACACATAAAATAAAACTCAAGTGCACCACTTTCCTTCAACTCTTTTTGAAATAAACAAGGTTGAGATGTTGAGAAAGTTCAGAGACCGATCGGACCAGGCATCAAGACATCATCATCATGAAATGCGTGCATGTAGTGTGCATTCAAATCATCGGGGTCGACGGAACAGGACTCGACATGAGATTTTGACAATGTTTTCAGAAAATAGTCTTGCTCTTTTTCAACAAGAGAACAAGAGTACAATGAAAGTATAAATTTGTTGAATGAATAGCCCAAATCAGAAAATTGCGAGGGCCTGAGCTGGTAGCCGGTAGCTGCTGTCGGTAGACCAACCAAGGACGACATTTCGGTTCGGTCGGATTTCAACCCGAACCCGACAAGAACAAGAATGGGAAGAAAAGGGGAAAAAAAGAAAACAAATAAGCGGGCAACGTTTTGATTTGAAAGAAGAAGAATACAATATTTCTTTTTGTGGAACATACAAACTTTCCATTCCACGGCATAGCACAAGCACATACATATTTCTCCCCTTCTTCTCCATCCACCATGCCATAAATGTCTAAAGCAATCAAACCGGACCGGACTCGAAATGATAAAAGTGCCTTTTGAAAGCAGCACCACCTTGTCCGTGTCCCTACGGGCAGGCAGGCAGGCACTCAAGGTGCGAATACCATCACACTTGAGTTTCATTATTCTTTCGAGTGGGTCTTACACACACCAGGTAAAGGATAGGAAGGAAGGAAGGAGCCCTTAAGGACAAGGAAGGGTTCCTTCCTAGCACCAAAGACACTCTTTCAATGCAATGCAACAATGAGAAGGCTGAACGACTCCAGACTGCGACTGCACATTGCATTCGTCATTTCTCACTAGCTCCAGCCACACAGCAAATCAACCAAACATAAGTTACTCCCATGGCCAGGCCATCCGTGGTGTAAGTGTAATGCACACCTTTTTTTTATTCTCCAAAAATTCCTACATTTGAGATTCGAGCGAGCTGAGCTGGCTAATCCTCTACATGTCTCACCTGTCTTGTCAAATTCAATTGAATTGAATGTATGTACGCATGTATCCAATCCACTCACATACATACATTAATAAAAATTTTGGAGGTATTCTCCAATCCAAGCAAATGATGGAATGGAATTGAGCTGAGCTGAGCTCCACGCTGCGAAAGGCACCCGAATATTATTACATTACATAACAACACGAGGAAGGACCTGTTTAATATGCTTAGCTCATTTTTCTAATCAACTCTGTACGCTGTGCTAAAGAGTAAGGATCCACTTAACTGCATACCACACTCCAAACTTCATTTTCATTTTTATAGTCTCATACTCACTCTACTCTCCAATCTGTTTTAGCTCCTCTTATTAAGATTATACACTCCATTCAATTAGAAATGCGGGAGATGCATCTGCATGCCTGTCTGTCATACACTAGTTTTCCTTCAAGGAGAGGAACAAGCGATTGAAGCCTAGCCTAGCCAAGGACCCCCCTGGATTCTCAAGGAAACTTTTAAAAACTAAACTCTTTGGCCAATGTGTATCGAGTGGATCCGTGGATCCCCTCGTCCTTATGGATGGATCCAATCCAAAACCATATAATCCTTCAAAAGAATGTATATTGTACGTAGTAAAAAGATGACCCAGGTCGGACCCAGTCCCAGTTCATCACCAACAATGTCTCATAAATGCATGCAGCGAGCGGGTGAGTCTGTAAAATTCGGGCAGTTAACTAATATCTTTGCCCAAGGGCCCTGGCCCTGCCTGCCTGACTTCATTATAAGTGATCAGCGGGGTCCGGTGTCTTTTCCCAGCCAGTTCGGATTAATACAATAACAATTTAGAAACTCTGTCTGACAGAAAATAACTACTAACTACTAATACCTATTGCTGCTATTGCCTAATACCTTTGGGCCCAACCCAACACCGAAATCGTCTTAAGGGTCTTGAGTTCGAGGCCGCGCCGATGAGCACTTAGAAATTACTAAACCAACCCACATTAACTTAGTAGGGTTTTGGGTTGGTGTGCCTGCCTTTTCATGCCTTTGGTGGAATTGGAATCCAGCGAACAATACAGTCTTCTGTTTGTTGGTAGATTTTACTGGTTTGTTTAAACAGGAGTCCATATAGTTTGGGTCCTAATAACATCCCTAGCTTAGCTTGCTTTGCTTAGCTTAGCTTACCTGGCTTTAGTTTCAGGCCAGGCACTCAACTCGCACTGGCACTGGCACTTGTAATTGTGGCGGCGGTGAGATATTTACTTTTAGCTTCAAAATATGCCACCATGAACGGATTTTAGCTAGCTGGCTGGCTGCTAAAAGCCAAAGCAAAGGAAACATGGTTGGACTATGCTTTGCTTCGCCTTCAGGAATCGGATCGGATCTTGGGAAGTAAAGTACAAGTACGAGCACGAAGTGAAGATGTGAAGACTAGACAGACATAGACGGAGGCAGTAAATGCTCTTAAAACAACAAAATCTAGAGAATCGCCCGGGCCCAACAGACCCAAACCCAACTCCATTAACAAATCCTCAAGTCCTTCCTTCCTGACTTGACTTGACTTGACTTGGAGAGCCTTTTAGTTTTAGTGTTAGCCTTACGTGTGTGTGCTCTGAGTTCTGAATGCTTTTCAGACGATTGCATTGTGGGAGTTCGGATCGACGAAAAGGTGTCAAACCAACTCGTACACACATCATCACAACAATAATAATAAGGAAGCAGCAATCTCAGCAATACAATGCAATGCGCTTAAAATCTCATGAGAGAAAGATCTAAAATGTGAAATAATACTGCATACACGCTCGGCTCAAAAAATGGTCAAAAAATGTACAGTACAGTACAGGGAGTGGATGAACAAACAGAGGTTAGGCCAGGCCAGGCTCTTCTAGTCCTCACATTTTTGTCTAAATATTTGAACAAAGTTTTAAGGCTTTTCATTCTTCGCCAGTTCATGCAAAGTCCACTTCTCTAGCCTCAGATTCGACCGACAGACAGGACCTAACACTCCGATTGTTGGGAAATATCTTATTGGTGTGAATCTGTTTGGTCAACAATCACAATAGTGGTGATGGTAGTGGCTCGCTAGGCTTTCAAATCAAATGATAACGTGTACTTTGTACACACAGAAGAGTCGAGTCAGGAGTAGATTCAAGTCATAAAATGAAAATCCATTCCACCTACTACTACTTATGTACTTCTGTCTTACGTAATAATAAAATAAATAATATGAAAAAAATGTGATAAAAACAACTATGCTGTGCTATGGTGTGACATTTGGATCAAATAAATTGAATTATTGCTAAGCAAGGAAGAATTGTCTTCACAGTAAACAAGTGTTAATGGATTATGTAGAGGAATGCCCATGTATCCTTTCATGTGTTTCCTTCTTGCATGGTTTCTCTATAAAATCTCAATCTCCTGGCTCCAAACGTTAACAAACCGCTTCATCGGCCGCCGATTCGCCATTCTCATCCTTGTTACAAACGTAACTCAACTCGGAATCCAAAACCAAAACCTAACTCTTCTCCTCAAAATTTTCTCAGAATTTCAAAGAATTCAATGCTAATTGCTAATGCAATGCAAGGCGATAGACGCTCAAGAAATAAAAATGTTTACTAAAAATACAGGATCACGAAAATTTGTCCAAAAAAAATTCATTTCCGCAGAGCAGATCGAAAGTCGACCCCCCGAGTTTGAAAACTAATGGGTTTGCAAGATTTTGAAATTTTAGACCTCAAAACTGTTCTAGTAAACTGACTGTCAGACCCTCATGGTCGTCACAGTTGGAGTCGGAACTAAAAGACGGTCATGACACATGCAAATAAATACACACATAAGGCAGACTTTTGCTCAAATCCCATCGCATGCTTAGCATGTGGAGAAAGATAAACATTTTTCGGGGTTTAGGTTTGTACTTGTGCCGTGCCGAGTGCTGGGTGAAAGTACTTTTTTTTCAACTCATGAACTCACCTGCACTGCACTAGCAGCACTACATTAAAACCTTACATAAAATCCATTAACAAAACAAGAGTAGTACTAATAATGAAAATGAAAATACGCTACGCTTCCAGAATGTGCACACATATGAGGTCCGGAGGGGCGTAAATGTGTCTTTTACTACCCCCCGCAAACTTCTCACCGCCCAGTTTGACATTTACATAACAACATTTTATTAGTCTACAAGTTTTGCAGACCATTCAACACCTTATGGGGTTGAAGGATAAGTGGAAGCATGCATAATTTGCTAGCTCAAACTTCATTCAACGTGACTAATTAAGATGGATTGAAATTAATTTTTGGAAGCTTTTAGTGGTTCATGAATACCAAAGGCAGGCGCGTTCGCAGTGTGCCACGATCGTGAATATTTTTAAGCTCCTTAGCCAAATTTTTTTGGGGCAAAGAAAATATGCGATGCGAATTCGTTCAAAATTTGCAGAGAATAATTGTTTAGTGATGTTTGTTGACACTTACATTGGGTTAGATGAATTCCAGCTCACATTGTAGACTTTGCTACTATAGCACATGGAGCACAGAAACAGAGTAGAGAATATGAGGAGGGACACTAAACTGGACACTGTTCTTGTCAGGGGCAACAATCGCACAGGGCGACTTGACCGTGTCCTCCAACCACCACTAATACTCTGACTGACTCTTCTGACCTCGACCTCCTGACCTTCTTCACTATGACTAACATGACTTTTGTTGTGTTCCATTGTTGCGTCTTCTGCGTAGTTCTCTGGACTCGTAATTTCCATTCGGGTAGGAATGCTGTTGTTGCTGCTGCTGCTGCTTGGCTCCGATTCGGACTCTGAGGACTCCGAGTCCGACTCACGTGTCAAGGGCCATCCTTGTCCCTGTCTTTGATTGTTGCAAAATGACATGTCTTCTTCTTCCATTACTACCTGCTGGCCCTCTGCGATTCCGATTGGCCAACTTTTCCACTCAAACGACTCTGATTCTCGGGAATATAACTCTGACTCAAAACTACCCATTTTTGAAAGATTTCCGGACGGAGAAATTTAGTATTTTCTAATCTATTCAAAGAATTTTACACTTTTACGAAATGGGGCATTGTCGGGATCGTCGTATGACAAAAATTTAAAATTTAGGGGACTAACACTTTTACACACTTTTCACTTTGAGAAACACTTTTGCGAGAATTCCTTTCAACTTGGAACACCTAGCAGCTTTGTTATTGTCACGTAGACGTAGACCCTTCAATTTTTGTCTAATTAGTACGAGTTTTAAAATTCCAAATTGGAATTGTGTCCTAATTTTTCAACGAGTTTCCTGTTCCAATCCAAGCTAGACTAGTGACGACGACGAGTGCAGTGATTGATTATCGCCTCGGCTCCACTACTTCAACTGCAACTGCTAAACAACAACGTTGGCGTTGAGTTGGCGTTGAGTAGAAGGCCGGATGTGTCGTCCATGGATTAGTAGTACAGACATGGAGACAGATGACAACATTTTTGTATTTGTTAGTTAATAGTCAGCTCAGTTTTTGGTGGTGTCTGGTGTGGATTGGATTTTATTTGTTCACCTTATTCATTCCATGTTCATCATCATTCCAAGCAAATCCCAAGGCCCAGATTAGATAAAATGGACAATTAGGGTCACTAACATCACTGCCAGCACAATAGCAGAATGCAGGCGCAGCTGAAACTGAAACTGAAACTAAATCGATCGATCGTATCGTTCGTCACACCAATAATGTAATGTATGTCAATACCAAAATTCCAAATCCAAATAATATGTTCCAAATGACACAATTCCAATTCCAAAAATTTTACACTCCAAAACCAGTGCAGTCAGTCGCTGGCCGTTCAGGTAAACACAGATCTTTTCAACTTTCTGTTGGCGACTGACTTGACTGTCACTCTCAAACCAAATCCAAAAATAGAACTGGACTCAAAAAAACAGTCCCACAAAACGGAACTTGCTGTGCACTACAGACAGAGTAGAAGTGCCGCAGAGCAAAGCAGACCAACTTTCCTTCCTTTCCTGGAAATGCAACGAGACGGTCAAACCGGAAACTGGAAAGTCAAAGTGCCGCTAATCCTCCAGAAATCCAAGCAGTGCAGTATACTTGTCCAGAAATTTAACAAAAATTCTTCTGCACAACTGACTGTGACTGTCACTGTGGGTTCAAAATGCAAACTCCGACAACAATGAAATGAACGATGTTCTTGTAAACTTTAAACTTTTTTTGAACTCGACTTGTCTTGTACGTGTACGTGTACTTTGAAGACAGAGCAGAGTAGACTTGGACGGACTCGACGGACGGACGTGCACCCTTGCTCAGTGTTGAAAGCAAACTAAACTGAACTGAGTGACTGAATGATTGGGCCTGCAGCACCAACAGGCAAGAACTTGAGAAGAAAATCTCTTGAGAAAAAAAAATTGGTTAGAAAGAAGCCCTCCAGCATCAGTCACCACTACCACGGCAGACACCAGCAACAGCAACAACCCTCGTAGGAAAATAACATTGTTGTAACTTTGCAGCAAGAATGGACTTCTCGAGTCTCTCATCTCTGCTGTGTGAAAAGAATTAGTCCCCCCCCCCCTTCATTCCATTCCATTCCATTGGACTTGTTGG
>JAQGCM010001928.1:0-12920 GCA_034699705.1 Hymenaphorura dentifera
GGGCTACGTTTATTGAACTGTGAAGCAAAACATCTACCAATTTCACATAAATTCTTCTATTTTGCGTACTCATAAAATAGGAAAGATTTTTAGCTACACTAATGGCTGTGCGAGGCATTGTTGAATGTCAGATGGACTCGTTAGACTTGCTCTAAATTTATGCGGATGGATTGAACCAAATATTCCTCAACACATATTTGCCATGAATAGCTAGGAACTGGAGCTGGGGATAACACATTGCAAAGTTGCGAAAATGCATTTCTAGCCTAGAATTATTTTTTGAATAATCAATTCTGCTGATTTGCTAATTCTATCAAGTTTAGTGCGTAGCCATAAACAAAATAATATAGCTCAATTCGGTTTGTGTCTACTATACAGCTTGATTTCCATTGGGAGTTGTAGCTAGTTAAAAGTAAGTTGTAAGCCCAGTTGAAAATTCGACTGCTTTCTACTTGTCACAAGTCACAACTGCTTGGCACTATTAATTCAATCTTACGCAATGCCAGTGCCAGTCAAAGAAAAATGCGTGCCTTCTTGCACAAATATAGTCACGGATATCCCTAGCAATTGTGATTGAAAAGTATGGTGGCATCTTCTACAAGATGTCAAAATTTATGTCATCTTTTAAATTTTAAAGCGTCATATAAATTACTTGGACACAGATGGATGGAAGAAGGGTTCGGAAACTTAAGAGATTCTTGTCTCCAAGAAACCAAAAATAGTAACATGCCTTCAAAGTTAAAGCAGTTGCCACCTAAACTTTGTTTTTCTTTGCGTTCCGCGACTTGTTTTCTAATGTTGGTGTAGACGGCTAGAGCTAGAAGTCCTGAATTCGGTATCATATCATTTGGAGATTCGTCATTACGAGTGTGAAACTTTGGAACAACATCCTGACAGATGTGGTATTCCAGGTTTTAACAGTTGAGTCCGACTTTGGTTAGGTCATTTTGTTCAAATTTTACCTTTGGTGAACTCAAAATGGCCAATGGGTGACCTTGTCATAATATTGCCCAAACATGCCATTAAACGACCCATTCGGGAATTGTACTTCCCAGGTCATACGTCCCAGGATTAGCTTGAAGTTCTGCTTGGCGATTTTATTGTCGGTTGCATTTGAGACTTCTGGAGCATAAAAATGAACCGTATTGAACAGGAAGTGTTTTTATTTCCTTGTTCACGATCTTAAGATTGTTTGAAGCTTTGAAGACCGACCAGTCTTTCCCCCTTCTTTTTCTTCTGCCAAGTTACAAATGAACCCGAAGCTGTTCTAAATAACCGTAACGATCCCCCTCGAATAAATCGCGTCTCTTCACCACATTATTTTGTTTTCTCTTTCAACAGATGCTTTCGAAACAAAGTACATGGCTAGTGCATTGTAAATCTAAGTCCTCAACCTCATTTATATTTCGACGATAAACAGCACAGCTTCCAGCTTTTCTCAACGTCAGTTCACAGCACATCTGGAAAAAAATACAATGTTGTATTACAATGCTACAATAGTTCTTTCTATACCTTAAGATTACTTTACTGAAAACTACACTACATTGTAGAGTTCAATTCAGTTTGCCGTTGTGCTGTACTTGGCGCGTTCCTAACACTTAATAAAATATTGACTAGGAATTGGAAATTGTAGCAGATAAATATGTTGTACAAGAGCTGGCGAGTGCGAGTGGTAATTAGTAATACTAACGCATTAAAGTTTCCAGAAAGTAACTCCTTGCATTGCAGTGATTTCCAAATTTAAACCATGCAATGCTTTCTAAGAGAAATCTTAGAATCACATTTTACTTCCAGGCACAACTCTGCAGCACCAAATATTATAATATTTGATGAACTACACTGTATGCCGAATTTCTTAAAGCTGGTTCCATCAGTGTACTCAAATGATTGGAAACTTGTGTACATAATTAATTAGCTCCTTACTAGTTTGATTCTGCAATCTCAAACTGCTAGCAAGGGCATTCAACTTCTTTCCTAAACTCAACTCATTTCGTTATTTCGGCGAATACTAGATTACAATTTTTTCGAAAATTCCAGATGCCTAAAATTGATTTAGTCCATTGTTTGGATAAATTGAACGCACGTAGTTGTCTGCATCTGTAGATAGATAGATCTGACGAGTTGAGTGATAACATGATGTGTTTTTGCCTTGGGTTTGCCTTGCCTGAGGAGATGGGCTTCCACCACAGACCAACACCATTTCTATTCTATCCTAACTTCCACTTCTACTTCCACTCCTATTTCCTAATCTCATTCCCATGCAAGACTTGAATGCTTCGAAAAACGCAATGTGTTATGTTCTGAGTGCCGCAGATGCAGTTGTAGTCGTATTTCTCGTACGTATCGCCTACCCTATAACACTACATTGGCCGCAACCGCATTCTCAATTCTCACAACAGCCTTCCCTCTTCCAACCCAAGAATTGTTTCAGTTTCCGTTTGTGTCTCTTCTCATGACGAACTAGATAAACCAACTGGTTCCTTCCTGCGTCAAAACAAAAACAAAAATAAATTGTATAATCATAATGATAATTACAAAACAAAGGCGGGACGCGACCTGAGTCAACTTTTTTGCATTTTTGGCAATTTTGCAATGAAAGTTTAGCGCTCAACTACTATACTGAACAATCGGCAAAACGGTTGCAATTATCAGTTGAAAGTGAAAGTGTGTCAATAATTAAACATTGTCCAGTTCGGTGAGCGGCGATCAATTGTTACCGGAAAGGAAGTTTATTTAAATTGAACTCAGACTTTCGTCTAATTTCAATTTCAAGAATCTTGGAACTTGACTTTGAATTTGAAAAGCTTCGAGTCGATATTTTGCTTACATGGAATGGAAGTGCCAAACTCTGTTATTTCTGCAAAGTTGAAATTGTAAGATTGTAGAAGCAAAAAGTAAGTTGGTTATGGTTGTTGGTTGATTTTGGAAATCTGTCTAGTGACAGATTATATTTTAGAGATTGAATCAAAGATTCTCATTCTGTCATCTTGCATAATTGCATTGTTGTACCCCGGCACAGTAAGCAGTTCGGCACTACCAGCACTGAACTGACTAATAAATTGGTTTCCCCGCATCTGCAAATGATGCACATACCCATTTGGCCGTAGTGAAAAACAGACAATGAACCTTGTCTCGATTCTGAAAAATACATTAGATATTTTGTTGTAAAGATGATAGTTTTCAAAATTCACGGTTGCAAATATTGCAATTCAGATTTTTTATTTTGCCAGAAGAGTCGATGTGCTCTCTGCTATGTTAGATGCAGTTCTGTGAATTTGGAATTTATCGATGTTTCGTGATTGAATAGGGAATCCTGACTGAGCGGTTGGTTCAGCTCAGTTTAGTCAACCATTTCAACAAACAATTAATTTAGGAGCGCCTTTCTGAGGCTTACTAAATTACATTTACACTTCGACATGTCTGCCTTGTAAGTTTCAATTAAGTTCATTTCACAAAGAAGGTTAAGAAAAGACCATCCAGCCTGAGCAAGCCTCTCGTACTATAGCAAGTCGGAATTATACTGTGACTTGAATTCCAATGAGACTGAAATTGCTTCGATTCGGCTAGGGAAAGAAAGGCCAAGGTTTTTTTATAATTTTGAACTAATTCGTTTTTGTCGCATTTAATTTGCTGGAGATTGGATGGGGATGAGATGGGCTTGGGATTGAAGCAGGGATTCAAAATTCTATGCAGTATTTGTCCCATCCGTAGTCTGTCTAGTTATGAGAAATTGGCAACTTGGTTAGCCTGTTTCGGTTGTATCGTTTGATGGAATGACAGTTACAATGACAGCTAATTTATTCCAAAATTAAAATGAACCGACCAAGAGCAGAGCGTCATTCAGACACGAAACACCAACTGCGATTTTTCAATTTCAAATGAGAAGGCTGGCCATCTAATTATGGACACGAATATGAATATTTTGTATAACTTTTGAGGACATTGACATGAGTGTAGGTGAAACACTTGAAAAAGTTTGTCAATACTTCTGAAGTTAGTCTTTGATAGGTTTTAAAAAATGTTTCTTTTTGTTCCATTAATTTTTTCTGATTCTAAAGTAAATAGTAGAGCTAAGCTGTAGCCGTCAGCTCAAAACTTTCTTTTGCTCAACTTAATTGATGTACATATTTATTTGGACAGAGTCCGTCCGGCCTTTTCTTAGTTTCTTCCTTTCATGTCTGCCTATCCATTAAATTTTGCGTCCAAACGGTCGTTTTCAAAGGATTATTGCGTGCCAGATAAATGCAATCTCCTTGCATGATTTGTGCGAAATATTTGTTCAGTAATTCTACATGAACAGAGAAGACTTTTAGAGATTCAGCAAACTGCAGTCGGGATCGCGTGCAAGGAAGCGTAAAATTGCTTGTCACAGTGTCTCAGGGTCTTCTTGATGAACGGCAAGAACTTTTGTGTAAGTACAAGTTGGAATGAGTGGATTTGTACTTTTGGCTAAATTGAATGGCATTCATTTTCCTCGTTTGCAAATCTTAATGCGAACGGCAAGATAAGAAGATAAGATGCACTAGCTAGCTGCACGCGGTCCCACGCAACATTAAAGATTTTCAACACTTTAGTACTTATCCTCACTTTTCTTATGTGTTTTGAAAAATAGGTAAGTAGGCTAGAACATTTGTACTTTTAAAGCATTGTTCCATTCCATTTTCGTGCAATTTGATCGATTCATAATCGAAGCTTCTTTTTACGACGACCTATTCATAATTTCTTGCAATAGTTCATCAGGCAATGCTTTGAACAGTTGCATATTTCTCGCCTTATGTTTGTAAAATTCCCACTAACATTTTCTTGGGTGGTTTTAGGTGTTACTCTGAAGTTAATTGTTGTAATAACGTTTCCGCAGCACGGTGGACATTTGTCTGTATCATGTAATCATCGTACATGAAGAATACTAGTTTGCCTGAGAGAGAAAACCTTTTGCACAGCGATGTGTGCGATTCTGCGATTTGCAAATTCATTTGAGTGTTACTTTATCGAGTGATGTACGGTCATGAAGTAATTAATTAGGTTAGGAGCACGAAAAGTGTGTGATAAAAACTTAGAGTAACATTTCCCATCAAGTTGAGTGGTTTGCTTGATGCATTTTTGCAGTTAGGTAAAGTGCAATTGTGTGAGTCTGATTTAATTCCAGTTTAACGTGAATTTTATCGATAAAAGCAGGTGTGTACGATGCAGGCACTAAGCTACCATTAAGTATGATCTTTAAGTTTAAGCCGGCCAGCAATCAAACCGCACAACAATAACGAGTAATGAACATAATGAAATGTCAATTGGGAAAATTATTGCAAATGGCAGTTTGCCAATTGGGAAATGTGCTAATCTGCAGCTTTTACCAAACTCGTTTAGGTTATGCTGGTAGGAGGAAATATTATAAAAGGTCAAGGACTTGCTCTGGCTAGGCTGATAAACATAAACAAAGCAACCAGCCAGCCAGCCAGGTTGTCCCTGTGGCTTAAAGAACATGTTTTAAGTAATGTGAAATCAGTTGACAGTTGAATAAAGTGCAATCTAAATCTAAATCTTGATCCAGCCAAGGCCTAGTTGGTATTAATTGAGTGCACAGTTTTATTTGCGAATTTAGTTCAGATTACTATTTACTACACAAATAGTTTATTCCTGAGACAAGTCACATTTTTTGAAAGAACGATACCAATTGTGCAAAACGTGAAATGTAATTTCTGTCCTGACAAATTCGCAATTCTTCGTCTTACGAAGGATAAGGCAAGGTTATCTGATCGAAATATCACCGTTCAATATTTTGGTTTGTAATACTTATATGTTATAATTTTCCCACTAGTTGTTTAACTTACATATTATTATATTGTAATTTGTGTTGAAGGTGTGGTAGAAATTGACTTTTAATTTTAATTATTGTGATGGACAATGGGTGCGGTCTTCATCAGCGCCAGTCCTTAAAGGTGACAATAAATTCCGAAATCGTGCGAGTATCAGCAACTAATGCAAAAGCGCACTAGCAGTCCCACATCCGCCTCGGATTAACACCTTCGAACGCCATATCCGGTTTAATATTAGTTCGGTGCACGCCTTTAAGTGAAACTTTCGAAACTTCGAGAGACAGTTCAGGATTGAATGTGAGTTCAATGTGTTGTCCTTGAGCTCTGATCTCGTATCCAAAATTCGTTAAATGCATTTTAGTTCTCTGCATGACAAGGAAGGACACCCCGCGACGAACAATGTGCTGTCAAACCCCAAACTAGGAGACAATTCACCATTCAATAAATGATTTCAGCTATTAACCTTATCCGAAGTAAATGGATCTTAAATATCTCAATGGAATTGGTGCAATTTATCCAACCGTCCTGAAAATTTCTAGTTCCTTTGCAGGGCGTAGGGAAAAATTGTGTTTAAGCTACATTCCACTAAGCTATCAGAATATTTGGCAAATTTTTTAATACTTTTATTGGACAGATTTGTTTGACAAATTCTGTTTAACCCAATATAATGTAAATTTAGGATGGATAAGCAGGCATGGCATTTTTACAGGTTTTCAGTGACATTATGACAAACTAGTTTCACATTTCTGAATTGTTACATTGTTAGCACATCTCATGTAAGAGTTGAATTCATACAAGACAGCTTCTGTCAAGACTCCACCTTTGGAAATGCTAACATTTCCTTAGTTCATTCCCACGAGTTCACAGGTTCAGCCTTGCTGGAGGTTATATTCCATTGCGGAAGGAAACTGGCTGACTTGGCTTGAAGCTTTCAATTTTTAAGATTGCTATTTGCTTTGCGAATTCCAACATTCACTCCTCAAACCCATCCATGAATGGAATGAGCTTGGCTTTTGTGCAAACATATTATTTTGCAAACATTGCAAAAGTGTGTCCCTGCTAATCTTATATTTTATGAATGAACGGGAACACTTTTTATGTGTTCTTCCATTAAACAGACTAGACTTTGTATTAGCATTTCACTCATGTTTACTTTTTACTAGCATTTTGGTCTCCTCTACATGATAGCCTCTTGTGACATTTTCATTTTACTTAGAGCTTGGATAGAACTTTACAGAATTACAGCTGAATTGAATTGTCCAACTCTGGTTGAACTCAGATTTCTACTTGTGTGTGAATGTGGGTTTTGTTTAACAACTTGCTTTGAGTTGCACCGTTCAAATTTGTATTTTGTAAATAGTAAGCTTCGATTAGATTAGGTTTGGTTAGGAATAGGATTTCCTTCAATGAAATGAAATATAAGACTGTAGATGCTGTGATTGGTGACGGAGAGATGGTTTGGTTTTAGTAGTTAGTTCGGGTGAAGCAGACAGACGTGACGAACAGTTAATAATAATGTCATTCCCCCTTGTGGATATGGATGAATGTTGTGGAATTGTATTTGATTTCATTCCACTTCCGTTCAGAGCGTCGAGTCATCTCTATCTCTGCCCAACTCTTCTACTCTCCGACTAACTTTGCAACTTTCAATTTGACGCTGCTGGTTGCAAAATTGTTTTTATATTTAATAGTGTTTTGTTAGTATTAGATCCGTGAGCGCAGCTATAGAGCAAAAGTGGAAAAAGTTCTCGGTTGTTGCAAAGAACGCTATAGTGCGAAATTATTCTGCATCCAAACAATTAGTTTGTGGAAGTTGTGGAAAAAAAACAATTGGCTCCATCTGAAAAGTTTGTTCATATTGGCTGCGGACATTAGGTCAGTAGTGAGGCGGACAGAATCTCAGAGCTATGGTTTGTCGGACCGAGACTGGTTTCGAATATTAACAAAAAAAAATACTGGAATTGGAATTCCTTCGGCTTATTTGGCTTTCTGCCTGGTACTTTCCCTCGTATCTAGAAAAGATTTGTTGCCGCCTGAGTCTAGTCGATCCCAACCGCGCTGACTCAGTCAGCCTTAAAGTACTGATTTCCAGATCCCCGAGTTTTGTTCGGTCCTCGAGTTCGGTGTATTTACGGAAGCACAATCCCATAATTGGGAGGAAAAAAGAGAAAAAATCCAGACTCAAGGAAAGTGAAGCGGGTAGCTCCGCTCGGCTCAGTCAAGCTAGTGGACTTTACTTTGGGAGACTTAAATCACAAGGAGATTTTGGAGAATTGTCCTTCAGTATTACTGTACAGTCGTAGTGAGGGCAGTGAAAGATTGGAAGGCTGAGGAAAAACAGTTAGGGAGGCTACGGATATGGC
Organism: Hymenaphorura dentifera; assembly: GCA_034699705.1. Taxonomy (NCBI): domain Eukaryota; kingdom Metazoa; phylum Arthropoda; class Collembola; order Poduromorpha; family Onychiuridae; genus Hymenaphorura; species Hymenaphorura dentifera. Next base: position 8,174 of record JAQGCM010001928.1, read on the forward strand.
ATAGTGGCTACGGCTTGAGACGTGATTGAAAAGGAAAGTGGAAAAACTACCTGGCAAAACCCGGGAGTTTGCTATTATCTCGGGGAAGAAGCAGACAGCTTGGCTTTTACTCTTACCGATTTTACCCGCTTCGGGTATTGGGGTATTAGGGTTTATGATATTGGAGTTAAGAGTAGAAAGCCAAAGCGAATTACTGGAAAGTCCACCTAACCCATTAGCAAACCACAAAATGACTTTGCCTGGCTCATACAAACATTGCACGAATGCAAGTTGACAGAAATTGTGAAAGTTTTAACAACGTTTTAACAAACAATGCTTGGATTAATTAGGAAATAAACCAAAAGTCCATGCGTGTGCAAGTCGGTTAACATTAAAGCCAGCAAATTGAGAGGTCGTGGTTAAGATGGGGCACATGGAAATGAGTGAAACGAAGTTTGCAAAACTGAAAATTATTGCAAGGTGAAATGTGCGGTTGATCGGGTTTTCGGTTAGTCCGAATTTGCAGAGGTGGAGTGATTTTGTGGTGATTTCCTTCCAAACCCTGATTGCAATTTGCAAAGTGACAAAATGTTCCAGTGCATCATTACTCCGAAGAATGGGTGGGTTGGAAATCGGGCTGAGATGAAAGAAGTCTTTCCAGGTAAATTTCATTTCCTCTTAAGTAGTCTATGTATGTTCTACTATAGTCTATTTATAGTCTCACAGCACGAAATTCTCTGCAAACTCCAAACGTGATTTTTTTTGTGCAAAGGTGTAAAGCGAATGAGGTTTGGAGTGTTTTGTTAATTAAATTGCCTCTGAAATACATGAAGTGACGGGGTTCGCGTAGGAGTGCAAATGAAGTACAAAATGTTGGCGGTAAGTGCTTCTTAATTGACAGTCAGGGCAGGGCCAGCTTGAACTTGAAGGTGTAAGGATGAAGATTGCTCGCTGGGAAAGCATTCAAATTTAAGGTTAATTTCGGCCAGATAATTTTGCTGTTGAACCGTTGTAATGCCTTTATTGCTCTCTTCGACAGTTTGAAAGAATTCCTAATTCTAATTAACCAATGGCAAATTAGATACTTGTCGACTATGAGATGAGCTTCGTCAGAATTAGTGTAATTTTAGAGTCTCTTTCCTCGTTTTTTATGTGAGGAATTAAGTTTTGAAAAGTTTTAGATATGAATAGTCTGCAATCGATCGAAGGAATTGCAATTGAAAGTAAGAATGTTAAAAATTATTTTGAAGCGAGGTTGCCATTACTCGCACTCGAGTACGCAAATTAATCAAATTATGCCTTTACAGGTATTTGAACTAAACTTTTTCACAAATCCGTGATATTCGTTCGTACTAGTACAGTGTTTGCCATCCCTTTCAGAGGCTTTGACCAGCCCGGTACTGGCTGTACAGTCACAGTACAGTAAAAGGGGAGGAATCAAGAAGGAATCCAGCCTAATTAACTTATATTGCATGCTGTGAATGCAATGTAATCTAGCAGAGGGAATTTGACTCATACCATTCCACACCAAGGCACCAAAGCATTAGATCATTCCCTCGCCTCAAGATGAAATGACCAAACGTTACCATGCACTTGTTTCCTGGAATATGTAATGCTCAGGTTTTGAAGGGGTACTCGGATTTTTGGATAGGTACCATGTCGTGATAGGTAGATTTTGGCTTCCCAGTTCACAACTTGAAGTACTTTCATAAGAGACTTGGCTGTTTCGGTCGAGTTGGTCAAATGAGCATGGATTTTTAAGATGATTAATGACCGGTGCTTTTCTGTAGCTGACAATGAGTTCAACTGTGACGAGCAACTGCTACCTTTCAGTTGCATTTATTCAAAATACGAGAAAGCTGAGAATTGCGGAAACTCACTGCTTTTTCTCACGTTTGATGTAATAAAGACTTTAAGTATGGAATCAAAAATTGGCATGTATTCAAATCGTCTCTCGTCAAGTTACATTGACAATGACAATGTGTTGGTTCGTGCGACCCGTGCGCGTGCGAGATTATTACTAATGAGCTAATTTCTAACTCATACAATCTACACATTATCAATTACAACAATCACAAAATCAAAGCGTGGAATAGTGGAATCGATGGCACAACATAAAAATAATTTGCGATTCACAAACGCTAGTCCCTTCATTGGTTGGGGTACGGTTGGGGTGTACAATTTTTTTAAATTAAGAAATGCATTCAGGCAGGATATCATGATATTAAAAGTTCCGGTCCCATCCCATGTCTAATTCGTATATTTGCTCGTTAAGTTCCTATTCATCCGGGAACAACCTTGTCTCATGCCCTTTTCACATATACCCTGCATCATTATAATTTTTCAAGTAAGGCTTATGACGTAAGTCCGGTTTATTCCGTTATTATTAAAAGATTTATTATTGAGCCACATGACAAAACATTTGAAAGCAGTTGGAGAAAGCAAGCGGAGTACTTGTGCAAGGAGCACAAGTACCATATCACCAAGTACCATTCAATGAATACATCTGTTTACTACTACGCATTGGAATTTGAATCTAAGGACAAGGAGTTTGGCTGCCTTCGCCTTCATAGTGTTTGGGTGATGCGGGTGCTTGCATTGCTGAAGCAAAAGACCCGGGTTTCGGATCGGGCAGAGTTGAGATGAGATGTTTTTGGGGTGTGCGCTGCCTTAGAAGAAAATCTCCATGGCAACCCATGCAATGGATCAATTTTCCCTTTATATGCCTCTGCTTGCATGCATTCATCGTGTGGTGGAAGCATTCACTACTTGTTAGCACTCAACTTCAACTCTCTCATGGTTATGAGATGCTAGGCAATTTGGTTTTCATTGACTCATAGAATCTGAAGACCTCATCTTTTGAGGTGAGGATTCTACTGAAACCAACTCTTATTTTAATTTCCTGATCGTCTGATGATATTATTTCATTGCACCGTATTCTCGGTGTTCGAAGGTTCGAATTCTAGCTGAGTATAATGGTATCGACAACGACTCTGCGGTCCCTGGGAGTATTCGAGTGCTCCTGTCATTTTGTAATGAAGAATTATTATTGAAACACTAGATGTGGTTTCTTTGCTGCCTCTACTTGTGCTTGTATGGCTAAGAGCTAGAACTTTTCGAATTCATTCGATGTGGTATGCATTGAAACTAGTTATCGGTTAGATCCGAATCTGGCTAGGAACTCTGAAGTGAAGTTAATTGTTTCGAGAGCTAGAAAGTTGAGCGAGCGAGGCTTAGAGTTAGTTGAAGTTAGTTTGTGGCTTTCTCTTCTCTGTCCTTGCTGTTTGTCAAGTTCTTCTCATTAATTTAGGGAATTGCCCGGATTAATGTGTAAAAGTGCGCATCGACTCGCTTCGACTTTTCCCGGATTCGGTTTAGAGTGAGATGATCTCATTAATATTTATGAGGACTGAGCAAGGAATTAGGCTTGGAAGGGTTGGTTGACTTTAGCATTGAGTCTTAAAATTCGATCAAATTCATGGCGATCATTTCGAGCAACCGAGCCAGATTTTTTGGCTTTGTTTTGCATTTGTTGCAAAAGCTGCGTATATCAGAATCGGTAAATGAGATCAAGCTGTGGTAAAATGCGCGCTGTGAAATGGGCTCTGTTTGCATGAGAAGATTTCAATTCTATTCTCGAAATTCAGAATTTGCTTTTGCAATTGTCGCATATTTGCAGATTTCGATTTAATTGTTTCCGTCCTCAAGAAACCCTATTGGACTGTCGGTTTTTCTGCCTAGTCAGCCCAAACGAAATCTTCAACGCTCCTGATAACATTTAATTAAAACATTTGGGTTTATACATTTTCTAGTTCACAAAAGTCTCCCAGTGTTCTCAGGCCACATTGCCCGTTGTCCTCTGAAACTGTTTATCTGATGAGGAAAAAACTAAGGAAGGTCCCACTTATATTTCCTCTGTCATTTGTAATTTCATTCGAGGACCTTATTTTGGATGCATGCGTTTGGTTGAGGGACATGGCTTTGACAGATGGAGATGAACATTCATTCCCCCCACTCAGAGTATTAAGTTGGTTAGGTCTCTTTTAGATCTCTCATTTCATCTCCAAGCACATGAATGGAAATGGAAGCTCCGCAGTCCTCAACAACTCAACCGGTTCGGTTGGTCTTAGGTTAGGCTTTAGGTATTTTCAAGATTAGATTTTGAAGAAATTCTTTCCGAATAGCTTGCCAGACACTAGTCGTAGTCGTACGAACAGTCAATAGGTCATATTTATATTAGTATTTAGAGGCATACTTGGTGCTCAGAATGCCGAAGATATACAGGGAAGGATCAGATAAATATGTGCAGGTTTTGCTTGAAGTGTAAGACGACAAAATTCTGGGTTCCTTTTTCTCCAGATCAAGTCCAGATGTTTAGGCAACCCAATCGAGGACGGACGGGGTCGGCAAAGCGTAGAGCTACAAGGCAATAGCTAGGCAGGGCGGAACGTGTCAATATGAACGTGAAACTTATTTTCTGATGACTTGGTCCTACCTAAAATTTGGTATTGGCTGTACGTGGTCTCCGAAGGGTCGATAGACTTACAAAGCTTATGGTTTCTGTCAACTCAACAAAAGCAAAGGAATGATTATCAGTATCGTGCGAGCGATTCGGCAGCCCAAGATCGTAATTTTGCATATAATCACAATCACAACTTTCCAACTTCGTGGACAAGTCTTACTCAAACTGGAACCCGCAGCCCATTTTATTTTCGCAGCATGTCTCGAAGTGCTCAGAAGAAATTTCTTCCAAAAATAGTAGAGCGAC
>JAQGCM010001929.1:0-12919 GCA_034699705.1 Hymenaphorura dentifera
AAATTTTGACAATTTTGAAGAGCAGCCCAGTCGTCGGATTTCCTCATTTGAAGGAGTTCGTTTGCCGGACCGGTTATGGTTTGGACTACAGACACTACAGAGCTCTCAGAGTAGAGGCAGAAACAGGCTCTTTGGAATATTTTGAAAATGTCATCATCGAAAATTCGCCCAATCTAGACACACTCGTCCTCCAGCCAACAAGAGGACGTTCCAACTATTGGCCCAGGAATGCTCCAAATATCTTTCGAAATCTCAAAATCCTAGAGGTAAATTACATTAAGAACGGAGCCGAGTTGGAGTTCCTCGCAAGTATTCGCTCCAGCCGATTCGAACCGATTTTGGAAAGATTTGCATTTAGCACTTCCGAATGCTACGGCGACCAAGTTAGTGCCTTGAGCGATATCCTCTCTTGTTTTTCCAAAACTCTCAAGGCGATTTCAGTGAGCCTCAAGTACGAGACGTGGAGAGGCGCATCCGTGGCCGGAATCCCTGTCAAATTCCCTCTTTTGCCGAATGTGGAGCACGTGGGGATCGAGTTCGACGATGTTGCAATTCCAGGCTACATGAATCCGGAGGAATTCGACTTTAGTCCAGCAACGTTCCCAGCCTTGACCTCGGTAGAAATGCCATTCGGATGTTTGCTCACCTCACCGCCAATACTCCCAGCGAACCCTGGAGAAATCTTGGGCATTCCAACCCCCCAGACAACATTTCCGGCCGTCAGCCATCTCACCCTCCGAGTGGGCGAAGCCACCGCTCTTCGTGTTGCAATAATTTGCAAGGAATCGTGGGATTTCAGGCTCGAATTCATAGCTTGGCAAGGTTTGCAGTGTGCGGATGAAAGGTGCGAGCCAAGATGCACTTACCCCCAAGAAATATCAGCTCAAGCATTCATCGCCCTCACGGCCGAGGTATTTCCCAACGTGACCCACGTGACGATTGGGAAACCAGTCGATTGGAATAGTGGTGAGGATATGGAGAGTGTCATCCGGGCTATTATTGAGTCGGACTCAGCTTTGGCCATTGAAACGTTTGAAATTAGAAATTACGACGTGGACAACTTGAGAGGCATTGTGGAGGACGAGACAAGGTTGGTCCACAACAAAATGACAAGTAAGTCATTAGTGAGAAATTAAATTTGTACTTGACTCGAATTTGATAAAAATGCCAATTTAGCCAACTAACTAATTTTGTCCACCACGTGTCTGGCCAAAAATTAATTCTACGTGGATTTGTTTCGTCTTCTTTTAGACGTGAAGAAGATCATATTGAAATGTGACAAGATGGCTGACTACGAGAACCATAGCCGCACGGATCCACCTCAGAGTTTGATGTATTTGTCTCATTGGTTCCCAGCACTTGAGAAAGTTGAGATCTCTGCCGTCCTCCTTGGGAAAATGAAGGCGAGACTTGGGCAGGACTTTGAGTCGAAGCTCAAGGCTCTCTTGACTTGCGATTTCAAATTGATTTGATTTAATTATTGCTCTTAATAGACATTCTAAAAAAATAACAATAAAACAAATGCATGATGAGACAACTGACAACTCAAAGATTCGTTCTATTGACTGTTAGGGTTGAACGGCTGTACCGATTTTGCTAGGGCATTTTTCTAAATTAGTACAAAAAAATTAGAAGAAATTTACAGACCGTCAGAACCGAATTTTTAAATTTTTTCAATATTTTTTTGACAAATGAAAATCTTAGCATTACGGCTTATGAGCATCAATTGTTGCAACATTTTGAGTCCCACGGCGACCAATGTTTAATTACAACAAACTTTGCGACGCCATGCATTGGACATAAGGCAAAGTTGGAAAGGAATCCATTTTGGGCATTCATTCTCCATCTATCGAAATTACTCAGGTACCAGAACTTCGCGATTGTTTTATTTCGACTCACAAAAATGTCCTCTCTACGATACGGCGACCACAGATCGCCAACAATTCATTACTCTAAGAATTGTACTTAATGATGGCTAGAATTTAACATGGGTGGGTATGGCCAGAATTTAACATGGGTAGCTATGGCCAGAATTTAACATGGGTTGCTATGGCCAGAATTTAAGATGGGTGGCTACGGCCAGAAAGCATTTAACATACATGGATAGGATGGTTAGGTAAAGTTGGCAGCGCTTGATTTTCATTGTTACCACCACATTATGTTTCCGCTTCTAGTAGGCAGTCTAGGCAGCGTTTCAGCTTAATAGAGGAAATGAATAAGCAGCGACGTACCATGGGATGAGGCTGTATAACCCAAAATGCATGACGGTTTATGTAACAAAATTACAGAGAGCGCTTGTCAAGATATATAAACCATTTCCAGAAATTCGGCTTACTCCCTGTTATCTACTGCCGTTGTATAAGCAGCACTGTTTAAGAAAGCGTGTCAAAAAACCGCTGGTATTTATTTGGTTACGTATCCAAACTGTGTCGGGATCAATGTAAACAAGTCTTGAATGCGATATTTATAACCCGGAAGGACGGACGGACAGGGGGATTTTATAGCCCCTTACCCTTACAAGTTTTTCGGGCTAATAACTGAAGATTATCAATGAAATTACTAATTGCCATGACAAAACGAATTCATAGTTTGTGATGCACAAATACGTTCAATTTATTCTGATTAGGATCAACAACATTTTAAAGCTGGAAACAACAAACATTAGTTATATTTAATGTATGCAATACTACTTACAACCTTTAAATGCTAGTCAACATTGAGATTTCAAAATTTCTTTGGTTGCACGAACAACGAAATAACTATTTAGTTTAGTGTGATATCGATCAGCGTAATTCAATACTTTTGGTTACTAGCACCGCACCGAATTTAATTTTTAAACCTGAATCGACGAACTACGATTACTATTAATTACACTTAATGTAAGATTCACTAACTACTAGATTTTTTTTTAATGCTAGTCAACATTGAGATTTCAAAATTATATCGAATGCAAGAATAACTATACAGTGCATTTAAACGTAACGTTGAACTACTTACCTCAATTCTCCTGGTCATTAACACGCAACAAATCTCTTAATCTACCCTGCATTCTTAGAATGTAATATTAATGCCACTAAATGTTTCGGGCTTAGCAGGCACAAGCGATCTATCGTGGACATAATCGCAGTTTCAGGCTTAACGCAGTTTTTGCTGTTCTACTGAATAGCTCTAAACACGTGTTCCTACTAGCAATGTATCCTCTGCAAATAGCCTTACAAAGAGCAAAGATCCACCTGTTCATGCGTAGAATGAACTCAATAATGATTGCAGCTAGTGCCAACCCAACCCCCATAGCATAAACTAGGTAGACAAGAGTCATATTCAAAGCCATTTCAGAGGCGGAATGCTCAAATACCGGACGTTCTTTTGTACTTTTCTTATTGTGGACCGCAGCAGCCACAGCTAATCTATTTGACCACCACTGATAGGTCCCTGACTGCATTAGCATTTGAAATCTGGATTTAAAATATTCATTTCCATACAAAGAAATTACATAGAGTTGTTCAAAAGCTCCAAGGACTTTGTCGGCGCCCATATTCAGGGAATATTTAGGGTTTGTCACATAATTCTTTATATCAACAAATTTAGCTCGAATATCTGACGCAAGTCCAATATAAGCAGTACCGTTGCAAAAATAGATTGCCTTCTTTGCGTCGGCCCGTTGGTCCTCGTGCTGTGGTATTTGCAATCGATGCAATAGTTTTATCAGAAAACTTTGTTTAGTTGAAAAATTATTTCTGTTGCCTGAGCCTGCTTCGTTTCCACGAGTCATGTCGATATTTTGGATTTGACCATTACTTAAATCGATATTTTCCAACACTAATCTACCTGCAAAATCTGTCGTTGAAAGCATGCCCAGCCACCATGACGAATTCCGTATTTCAGCATCTCTGCTGGGATTCGGCAAACTTTCTCCTGGTTTTCTCCAACCTTCAAAATATCGCCAAAACGCAAGATCACTCCTGATATTGCTCCCGATATCACTCCTGATATCCGAATACAAGATAAATTTACGTTGAATCAATTCTTCAAAGGTTTTTGGATATACTATTGCTCTTGGTCTGGTGAAATCCGTGGTAACTACTCCTTTGTAGCCGTTTGTGAGAACAATGCCCATCAGAAGCCATTTTATCAGAATTATATTGAACCAAAGTAGCTTTGAAAACCGGTTGGGAATGTGAACACCTTGTTCAATTAAATAGGCCGGTAAGATGAAAATTACCCAAGCGCTGAACTTACGGTACAGTATTGCATAGAAAACTACTGTAGTCCCGATCAAAGCAAGGGTGGTTCCAATCCATGCATCGGAATCGAATGGCTTGAGCAGGGAATTGAACGATGTTCCTTCTTCATGGATTGGGGAACACGTCACGAACGTAAAGTGATCGCTTTGAGTTGGCAGAATGTAGAAATTTCCCAGACGTGAACTATCTACGTTAGTTGAAGATTTCCACGTAAAACTGATGAGGTCGTCCAAATCTCGTACACCAAAGGAGATCAGAGACAAATTCCGAAGTCGAACAACCCGTTCCAACACTAAAGCAGCCACTTGACTGTGAACGTCCAAATTGGTGTCTGGTCTCAGGTAAGAATTCTTGCTTAAACTAGCTTCAAGGCCAACAGCTGATGGGGTCCTGCGAATATTATTATGATTTAGCACAAATGCGTTGTCCACGTTTGCTAAATACTTGTTCATTTTGATCATTTCGAGTTGTTTCCAATACGTGTTTATAAATTGCTCCCGACTCAAATTTTGTATTTCTTCGATTCCAGCCAGCGGTTCGGTTTGGCAGAAAAACCTGTATGGGTCTAGACAGATTTTGCTCAAGTTGGTAATTTTTGCAGTTGTTTTTGTTCCTGGCCCGCTTCTTTTTTCAATGATAGCAACCGTCCAGCTGATAGTTTTCAGATAGTATCGTTTAGGAAAATTCCATTGGTTTTCTCCGAGAGCGTCTGCGTTCCAAACCATGTTTAGGACGACGTAGGAACTAATTTCCTTGTTTCCTGATATCCCAATCTCTTGGTTGATGCCAAGCTCCCAACGAAATACTTGTACGTAGTACCGATCGAGCAACTTCATCGCCAGGTCTGTGACACTGCAGCCACGACCAACCGTGCCGACCTGTGTCGAACTTCTCAGATAGTAGTGAGAGAGTCCAGCCACTCTTGGTGATGCGTGCCGAGTGATTTTCTTTGCAAGTTCTTCAATGCCAAGCCGTGGCAGAGAACCGCACAGAGTTCCCACATTCGTCAACACGACCGGCACAACAAATTCATCAAATTCAGCATCTTCAATGAAAATTATGTGTACGAACGGGAAGGGGGACAGTTTGATGATTGAGTTTAGATTGGCGTAGCGAATTCGTGTGGTTTGCGTTGGTTCGTTGTTTTCGTTTGTGATCGGTTTTCTTGTTCCTGTTCGTTGAGAGCACGACATATGTACAAGTAATGAAACGACAAAAATGATGAAGAATCCATGCAAAAACGGGCAATGCATTGCAATGAATTTTCTTGTTTGTCTTTTCCAGAAATATTTAAGGCAGTATTTTGTAACCAAGTATGTCTGAGAGGGTGAGGAATTCCAAACTGACACGTATTCAAAAATGTCATCCAATCTGAAACTACATTTTGAGCTCACCGTTTCCTTTCCAATCAATATATCCAGGCTCTGCCACATCAGATAACCTTGGATTGGAATGGTTGGCTTGCCCTTCGTGTTCAATATTTTTATTTTCTTGATATTCGAGCATCGCTCTAGCATACCTGCACTCTAACTGATTGTTACAAGTCTAACAAGGGACACTTCTAAGGTGTTCATAGCACCTAATATCGCGATATATTTTTTTACATTCTGTGGCAAGCATTGTGTGAGAATTAATCGAAATTAGATTGCCAATTTAATTTTTTGTTCGCAACTTTATTAATTTGAAATCCTGAAAATTCGGAAAACGGCGAAATTCCCATACACTTAACTATATGAAACGCGGTACGTCCTTACGATTTTTTAAAAAATCTCAATAATCAGAACATATTTGAATTTACTCAAAATTTTCGGTGATTATTGATTTAATTAGAAATATTATTTTGGTGTTCGGAACTCGATCTTTCCTTTAGTTAAGAGCACTGTAATTTTGCTTTTTCAAAAAATAAAATAAAGTTGCGAACCAAAATGATTTTGACAATCTAATGTTGATTAATTCTCACTTAAGGTATACCAGATATTGCAAATAAAAATTATCGCGATATTACGTGCTTTGAATACCTAGGAAGTGTCCCTTGTCAATACCTTGTGTAGGAGTGCCGTTTGATTTAGCAGTCGAAATTTTCCATTTCCATCTGAGGAATAAACAGAGAACTGATGAGGCTTCAACAATACAACCCAACCTGAAACCAACCGCATAGATTTTGGCAATATTGATTCCTCGCCAATCGATATATCTGGGCTCTACCAAAAAAAGTTCGGATAGTCTTGCATATTCAACACATTTTTTTCGATACTTAACTGGTATTCTGTTTTTGAACGAGTGCGAGGTTTAAAGTGCTTTCAATGTGGACAAAACATAGACAATAGAATGTTCTAGAAGGAAAGCAATTTATCGCATTGGTTTTTATTATTTATGAAACTGCGGCTTGCTTATTACAGCTTAGAGTTTGATTGCACAAGTTTCGCCATACTTCTTTGTTTTTATAGAGTTACCTTTATAAAATCCCAACAACCGATTCCCGAAAAGCCAAAGAAAGTGTCTCAATTCACCAAATAAAATTTCGTAACTTTGATGACCAACTATGCGAAATGACTGCCAATGTATTTTTGCCACAATTTTTTTTGGATGGGTACCTACCAAAAATGGAATGAAGCTGAGATAGTGCTCGAAATGGAAAAACTCGAAATCAGCATACATTTTAATCCACGATTTTGGAGATTTCACTGGGTCTTCATCCTCCCTACGATGGACTTTATTTTAGCGGACACTCTATAAAATGAGGCACTTTTCAGGCACCAAATTGACAAAAAAAACATCTGTATTACAAACTTTCGTCAAAAAATACACCAAATTTCTTCATTTTTAAGAAGAGTTCATTTTGGTCATTTCAATGATGAAACTGGCAATTATATTTAAGAATTTATTGCAATTGGAAACGTTTATCAAGTGCACTATTTCGACTTTGATCAAAAGAGACAACACGGCTATGCCAATGAGCCCTGCTCCTGCCAATAGAACTGGAATAGAGGTAGAACAGAGACAGTTGTTGGTTAGATTGGCGGTAATTTGAAAACGTCGGTAATTCAATTTGCGTTGGTTCCATTCCAATATTGTTGAGATAGTGGGAGATGGGTTGGGTCTGTAAAATAGAACATGAACATTAGACATGAAATAGTTATTAGAATTTTTCAGCCGAAAAGTTGACAAGACTTACATTAATTTTCCAAATAGGACGAGCCCTAGTTGCTCGTGGATGACACCGAATATCAAATAGACAAATGAGGTGGACATCATGAGCCATATGAAACAAAATTGAACCACGCACCGACATGAGGTGGATGACGTGAGATTTGTCAACAAAATGACGAGTTAGAGAAATGCTTGATTTTAATAGTTCTCAGAGTTAACTTGAATCAGCTAAGACTAACTTGATCGACATATGGGAATGGACATTCTAGCGCCTATTTTTTTATACTAAGAATGGAATTTTTAGCTGCCAGATGACAAAAATGTCAAAAATTACACTTTCTTGGCTGCCCTACATATGCTGTATGCTAAAGCGAACGACCTCATTGTCATTTTGGGCGCGTGAAATTCTTGGCTGGCGCCAGTTGGCATTTTGGGCGGACTGCCTGCCTGTTCTTATTTTCGCGTTCACGTGCGTGCGCCGTGAAGCCAGAGGGTAGGGAGAGCTGAGCGCCCGCGCCATCGTGATTTTCTTTGGTACGGCCAAGGCAAGCTCTGCTCTGCTCTATTTCTGTGGTCTTAAACAAAAGCACGACGGGAGCTCACCTCTCACTTACCGGCTTCTGACGTCACATCACACCGACAAATTTAGAACGGCGGCGTGGAAAAGTAAACATCCTCGTCTAGTCTTGAGAAATTCACAGTTCACATTCCTGCGTCTGCTCTTGTGTCTTGTTCAACATTTTTAAAATTGTAGTCCAGCGTTGTTGTTTCGGCTCGGCGATAAGCAAGAGAAACTAATTAAATACGGACGCAGAAGACTGGGTTGGAAATTGAAAAAAAAATGGGTTCCATGATTTCACAAGCGGTAAATTAAATTTATTTTCTAACATTAATTACATTGCAGAAAATTAATTTAAATATATGCGTTTGGGCAAAAATCTGTCGGTCAGTCACTCGTCTCGTTAGTCATTTGGAACCAACTCAAATTATCCACAAAATTCGTCTACACTCTAAACCTACGCATCACTGCACTGCATTCAATTCAAGAAATTTAATTCAATGCTTTACTTTTGTGAAGCAGATGCAAGCCCGCCGCCTGACGGTTGAGGTGAATGTGAATAAAGATTTGGAGACTATCGTCCGTGACATCCGAGCTTTGATTGAGTCGGACTCAGCTTTGGCCATCGAAACGTTTGAAATTAAAAATTATGACGAGGACTACTTGAGGATGATTTTGGACAATGACCTTGGCCCGACGTTGGTCTACCACAAAATGACAAGTAAGGAGTTTGACTTTAATTTTAGAGCTAACTCACAAGGGAGACTTCCGAGGTGTTCAGAGCACCTAATATCGAAATATTTTTTTCTACACTCTCTGGCATGCCCTGAGAGAGAATTCGTCGAAATTTGTCTGTCAAAATCATTTTGGTTCGCAACTTTTTTTTTTTTGAAATTTTGAAAAATTGTAAAACGGTGAAATTCAAATGCCCTTACCTTAACTATAGGAAAAATCGAGTTTCCTGACTCCCCCATAGGACTTTTCAAATAATCCCGAAGATCACAAAATAATATTTTTAATTTACTCGATTTTTGAAAATATTCGGTGTATTGCGTACTTGCGTTTAGAAGTAAGTGAAAATTATAATCACCAAAAATTTTGAGTGAATTAAAAATATTATTTTGTGATGTTTGGGATATTTTGAAAAATCCTAAGGGAAACTCGATTTTTCCTATAGTTAAGGGCAAGGGAATTTCGCCGTTTTACGATTTTTCAAAATTTCAAAAAAATAAAGTTGGGAACCAAAATGATTTTGACAGACAGATTTCGACGAATTCTCACTCAGGGCATGCCAGAGAGTGTAGAAAAAAATATCGCGATATTAGGTGATCTGAACGCCTCGGAAGTCTCCCTTGTTAGACTAGACCAGACAGTTTGGTCCACTTGTACATATTTGAATTGACCGGCTGTGATTTGGTGCTCTTTTAGATTTGAAGAAACTCATATTAAAATGTGACAAGACTGCTGCTAACTTTGACCAGGAATTTCCTCAGAGTTTCAACTATTTAATACATTGGTTCCCAAAACTTGAACTAGTTGAGCTCTCGGCCCTCCTAGTTGAGAAAATGAAAAAGAGATGCGGGAATAATCTGAAGAACTTTGAGTCGAAGCTCAAAGCCATCTTGACTTGCGATTTCAAATTGATTTAATTGCTCTTAATAAGCATTGTTTAATAAAGTTGAGAGAGTTTTTGACTTTGGTAGGCGAAAGGTCTCATTCATTTGTCCTAACTTGTAGGGTTCGGTTGGCCCGAATTCTGCTACATTCGGTTAATAGCCGATTACCGAATAATCCTAGTTATTCCGGGCGTCAAATGACCGAGCAAATACCGAACAGATTCGGTGAATTCACTACATATTCGGCCACTATTCTGTCAATAGTCGCTCACTATTCGGCCGCCAAATGCCAAATATTCCTATTTTCGGCCAACTGAGCAAAATTCATGCCAACTTTAGCCGTTTGAGCACACACGACTACATAGTTTGGAACTGAAATAATTTGATAGCCCGCCTTAGTCAGGTGCAATGCATTGCGAGCTGAAGATTAATTGAAATTAAAACATGAATATTTACGTTACAAGCGTTGCTAAACACATAACCAAGGTTCATGAACGACGAACTTTTGTTTAAAGTGCCAATTACAGGAGCATGCAAAGTTTTAACTGACTTTTGTTGTTAATAACATTAATGTATTTTGCTTTCAATGAGTGCATGAATGAGATTGAAGTTTTTTTTAAACTATTTTGCAAGAATTAAGTGTGACAAGTATTCAGAGTTGGGCAGGATACTTCTATGTATCTGTCTCTTAAGATAAAATCACATATCACATGTACAAGTTTCCACGGAAACTGCATCCGGGCATTTCCTTTTAATCAATTTCTTTGCGTTTTGATAAAAAGCATCCCCATTTTGGTAATTTTAATAATGTGATGTTAAAATATTAATACTATTTAATATATTTTAAAATTTAATTACAACTGTAAATGTTAAATATATAATGTATAGTTAAGCAGCTGGGCAGGACAGACAGAAGATTCAGAATTTTTATACATAATTTTGACAACACATACTTCAATTTGAGAGCTGCTTGAAATTGCGCTTTTCAACTCAAATTTTCTTTCGATCGCTTTGGAATAGTATAATTAGGGTGCGGAGCTTGATAGATTATATGTAGCTCTACGAGCTTGCCAAAATGAGTTCGATTGTGCGAGTGACGATGATTTCACAGAGCTGAACCGCAGTGCACTTTGCAAAGTGCCCAAATCGACCATTCCGAAACTGGATTAGCGCCAAGGACTTGACGTGAGCGTTGTAGTATTTGCGAAACTTGTGGCTTTTCAAATTTGCTTCACGAATTGAATAGGAGACTTGTTCATAAAGAGCAAATTTTTCTACAACCCCAAAATATAGTGCGCATGTTAGGGCTAGGTATGAAATTGCGCAAAACGTGAGCGCTGCACCTATTTCGACTTTGATCAAGAGGTACAGCACGGCTATGCTAATGAGCCCAGTCCCCGCCAATAGAACTGGAATAGCAGTAGAACAGAGGCAGTTGTTGGTTAGATTGGCGATAATTTGAAAACACCGGTAGTATAATTTGCGCCGGTTCCATACCAAAATCGTTGAAATGGCGGGAGCTGGCTTGAGTCTGTAGTAAGTATCAAAGATTGCATGGTGTTAGAATTTTACTGCTGTGTCTGATATGGTAACCGCAACCTATGGTAATTCTGTGCGGAACCCTCGTGATTTTTCCTTAGTACCACACCCTCTGCTCTGACCTCAAAAAACTCAAAACTTGTTTGTTTATTTCATAGAACAAAAGGTCAACCGGATTTTTGAATTTTGACCAACGAAATTGGCCACGCACGCCTGTGAAACTTTAAAAATCGTGGCTTAACCCGTATTCTGATTTTCAGTTTTTCATTTCGAGCACAGCATTTTTGCGAAAAAAGCAACTTTGTAAATATTGACAAAGCAAAATTTCAAAATTTATCAAAAAATAAGCAAAATTATTGGCTATGTCAAACTTTCACAAACAAATTTTTGGAGCCGGATAGACCAAAAATGTAATAAAGCTCGACAGTGATCGAATTGAAAGCTGAAAATCTGAAAACGATTTGTCCCACGTTTTTGACGTTCACACTGCCCCCCCCCCTTCATTCATTTTTAGGTCCAAAAATCAAAAGATCTGTCACCTACTTGTTATGAAATCGGGAGGCAAGTTATGAGTTTTACGAGCTAATGGGATATGGAACTACATGGGAAAAATTATGAGAGCTCTGCACAAAATAAATATCTTTTGCGGTTCCCTTGCAAGGTTGTTAGGGTTAACTATTGACAATACTTACATTAATTTACGAAATACGACGAGCCCTAGCTGCCCGTTCATGACAACCAATATCAAATAAACAAATGAGGAAGACACCAAGTGCCAAATGAAACAAAATTGCACCACGGACATGAGCAAAACCATGGCAACGGAGTAGTGAGCCGTTGGAAACATTACAAAAACAGTTTTGCTTTCCTTGTGACAAATTGTCGGCAGAATTGGGTATAATATGTGGAAGTCACATTTTACCCAGTAGGCGACGACGAAGCCTACAGTGGTCAAAAAGAATTCCACGACCACAAAACGCAGAACAATTGGAGTCCAATTCCGTCGGCTAAAGATGGTGGTAGGCTGTTGCAGCTCTGAAATTTATTTAATTTTAATTTCTGACTAAAATTCCTAATTGCTCAAGTCGTTTGCTCCAAATTTTGCATTGGATTCTTACTTATGAAATTTTCATAAAAATGCAGCTGAGCATTAATCAATTCTTTGAATTCCCGCTGCATAAAGATGGTATTCCATTCGAACACGATTGCCAAAAGGTAGCCAGAGGACATCATTAGATGAAATACGCTGACAATTTCTCTCAAATTGATTTCCCCCTCTTTGATGGCTAAGATTGAACGAATCAACAGAGCCAACTTTAGCAACATTGTGAGTGTAGCTACACAAATCCGCCTAGCCAAACGAAAATAATCAAGCATTAGTGCATTTATAGACGATATTGTACTGGTCTCGGCCAAAATTAATAAATGTTGGATTTAGACGAACCAAACCGTTCCCAATTTTGTCCGAACTTTCACAACCATGTGTTTAGTGGCATCCCATTGATAATGGCCACCGCAATACTGCCAGCTTTTCACAACAAATCCAACTGCTTCTGATATCTTTGCCCACTCCATTTTTATTTTAGTGCAGAAATGAACTGTTTAAAATCTATTGTTAATCTTTAAAACTAAAAAATATTCGTTCATTGGGGTATTACTATGAACAGGTGAAATATTTTAGAAGAAAATATCTGTGAAAATGGTAAGCTATGAATTGGCAGGTAGTTTTAAGGACCGTCACTCTTCTATTTCACCAGTGCTGGTCGTTTCTGTCCAAGAACAAAATTAAACGCTATTTACTTCAGAAGTAA
>JAQGCM010001930.1:0-12917 GCA_034699705.1 Hymenaphorura dentifera
TTAGTGTCATGATTTGTTGTTTGTAATCAAGTAGTTTGTTTAAAAACAGCTCGCTCAGAGGGCCAGGTCAGAGGGTGAAAGACAAGCTTGCCTTTTGCTGTTCGATTTGTTCGGTTGTGTGTTTGTATTATAAATTGTATACTGTTTGAATTGTACAAGCGGCGGCAAGAGCACTTATTAGAGCGCTAGCAAGAAATTGTGGAATAACAATGTTTATAATGCTAATAATCCTAATTTTCATGGCTAAAACATTAAAAGGTCTTGATGTATTCGGAAAGGGTATTCACGCTAGAGGCAAATTTTGAGATAATTTTGAGTGGTTTGATTTGCAAATATTTTTATTGATTGAATAGCTCTAGCTCTATCCTTGTGGATTTAGAGATAATCTTGGTGAAGGTTTTTGGAATTATTATTCTATGCAATATTATTAACAACTTAAGAAACGATCTTTACCTGTGCTTTGCCTGATTGTTCGTAAAAATCAATCAGAGTGAGACAGGTCAAGAAGTTTCATCTTAATGACTTTGGTCCCTGCTCTAGTCTTTTCACGTCAAGTTATTTATTTGATGCACGTATTAATTTAAAGGAAGTATTTTAATGTTATTACAAAATCTTACAAATAAAATAAACATTTGCTGTTTCACCTATTTCGAGTTCAAAGGGATGATTGATTGCCTAGCAGCTGTCACAATATGGGCCACGTTTCTGTGCTGCTAGAAAAGTAGTGCACAGTGCACAATTTTGCTCTAACAACCGATACTTTTCTTTGCGAAATTGTGTCGCTGCGCTGTATCGACGAATTTAGGTCAGATGAATTCTAAAGGACCTGACGCTATTGTGCCTTCTCGTCTCAGTATCAAAATACATGCATTATTGCATTGTTTGGTTGTCGCTGTTTGGAAATTACTGTTTGCGATGCACTTTACTTAATACATTCTAGTGCAGCCGCGGTCTCTTTCACATTATATATTCTTCGGGGATCACGGAAGCGAAATATATTACAGATTGCAATGCAATTTATAAATTACAATTAATGACTACTCCTATGAAAGTTCAATTAACTACTGACTGCTTCGTGCTCCTCCAGGTCGAGCTTCGTTTAACTTTATGTTTATTGAAATGTATCCTATCATGTCTGCCCACCATCTGCTAAACAATTCAGTTCATATTAGCCGATTGGGCATTAATAAATTAGCCAGAACAGAACCAAGCAAAGACCGCAGAAGCATTGGGACGAAACCAATTCTTTCCAGGGGTCATTGTCGCCGTCGCATGACAAGGCGCGCTCAGGGCACTTCTCGTTCGATTTCTGATGTTTTTTTTAGGATTTAAGATCTTGATTTAATGAGAATCGCTGAATTAACGTAATTGTAATCCAGAACACGAACTAATCCGTACATAGCTTCAGAGTTTAACCATTAAAGTTTTATTTGCGTACAAATCGTGTCACAAGAAATTCATGTTTTGTTTATCACGTTCTTAGCACCAATACAACATTTCTGCAGTAAGGAATATGCCCATACATGTACCATTTTTGCAAACATGTAAGACGTAGGCCAAACTGTAGCATTATTTTTGAAAAAATTGATAAATTTTGTATTTTTCAATAAAGTTTGTAATCCACTCAATTCCTTCAAGCACCGCTCTCACCACAAGAGTTAAAATTGGGCTATTTATGTGAACAGTAGTGGACGGGAACAGTCTTTGAATCCAAATTTTGAAATCTTACGGATATCTTTTGAGTTCAACGAGTATTGTTCAGCAGTTTGAAAAGATTTTCTTTTTTCTTAACTATTTTTGGAGCACCGCCTCCTGGTTTTCCCCAAAAGGTATTGAAAGAATTGAAGTGGAGATTGTTGAGAATCTTTTCCTGAAATTATGAATTGATTACTAGCTGCAGACTATGGAACTAGTCTGGCCAAATTGAAATTACTCATTAAAAATGCAGACAAACCTGACGCAAATTTTGCTCTTCACTTTCTCGTTTCCTATCCAATTGTGATTGTAGATCACGTTGATATTCGCCTGGATCTGGAGTGCGAGCAGGGCTTCTGCAAAATTAATTTTGTGGATTTGTTTATAAAAAAGAAATTGGCTGGAGCTTTACAAATTTTTCAGAAATGCTTTCTTACACTACAAATTGTCTTGTAATATCCGTCGACGATAGGTGTGATAATTTTGGTAGAGATTCCCAGCGGCGAAACATTGGGCCATTTTTGGAAGACATGATAGTTGCCAAGTCTGCGGCCTGACCTTGCTGCTTTTCAGCCAATTTTCTCCTGTCCATATCCTCGATTTGTTTGTCCAACTCAAACTTGTATTTTTTTATAGCCTCTTTATCGAATTGGTACCTCATTCCTCTCTCAAAAACTGTGTTGTCTCGCTGGTGAAATCGAATTTCTGGATGTCCTCGTAAATCGGTTTGAATTCGTCCTGACGGAGATCGTCTCGGAGCACCCGATCCCCCAGTCATCTAGTAGTACATTCGGAATATTTTGTTAGAAATTTATTGCATCGCTTTGCTAGAATTTCAGTCCAAGGTTAGGTAACTCCTTGCATAATTGGGGATTCGAATTTGTGGTTATGGAGAGCAAAGAATAAGCTTAATGAGATTGTAAAAATCATTACGTTTTCGAATGCCAGTATTTTTGGGAGTTTCTCAAATATTTGGTTCAATGAGTCTCGGCTCGCAGATTTTCTGAAATTTGCTGAAGTCCTACTTGAGACTGGCAGTGAAGTCGTTTCCTGTAATTTATTCAAAATTTCATACTCAGGCTCAAGCATTTATCTTGTCGAATGGAACACAAGACTCATTGCGGATTATTTTTGCCCGAGTTTGGTCAATTAACTTAACAGCAGGGAAAAATTCAGTTGCAGAAAAAAATTTAGCGTAATAGTCTGGAGGAAAATACTGCAGAATTTGAATCTTGATGAAAAGGTTTGGATTGGATTTTCTTGAAAATAGCAACAGCAGCCTTAGCTAAAATTCACAACACTTGGTCGACTCCTACCAGAATTCTTGTAACGTCTGCTGGTTTTTTTCAGAAACTGCTAGAAGACAATTATTTTTGATCCTCACGAAAACATTCAAAGATGCGTAATTCAGAGCTATTGGAAAACCTTGTCTGCAGAAAATAATCATTACAGTTGTCACTCAAGTAGCAAGATTGTGAGATTTCTGAGAAATCCTTACAATTAGTTTGACCCATTCCAGTAGTATCGTATGTTTAGTTTGCAGCCAGGCTTGGCCAGACTGGCCGGCCTGGACTAGCATAGGTTCTACAATTATCAATAATATTCTGACGTGTCGAGCTTTGCTGTCGTTCGCTAAGCCGCTAGCGTGACTAGAATTATTTGGACGTATCGATTTCTTTATCCTTAAACTGCAAAGAATAACACGGGCTTTGCAACTTATTTCCTTAGCCGACTTCCTCAGGTTTTGCCACGTTTTCCCACTTCTAACATCAAATTTTAGATTATACTCCACATGCACTTCGCTCACATTTACCTGAAATTTTTTATTAAATCCTCCATCGATGAAAATGGAATTTTGTAAAATCAAGAAACAATGACCTACTTTTGCAAATCTGCTCTTCCTTTTGTACAGTTTTTTAAGAGCCCACTAAAATTAATTATTGAGCAAATTCAGAGTCAGAGTAGGACAGAGTGAGCACTTAATCCAACAAAGATTGTCACAGACGGAATTGATCGAACTCGCAAACTGACCATCCAAATTAGGAGTAATTATTAAATTATTCGGTCTTCTAATATTGTCTAAGGCTTGATCGATATGTCTAGAATTATTCATACAACGGACCATGATGGATTAGCCTGCCCTATATTCAATCGCGATCAGCAGGGTAAAACGGTGAGAAAGTTAGAGAAAGCAGGAGATTCTGCTGAGCACGTGGCGAAATCAATTTGCAAAAGAATTCGTGACAGACATACCGTTTTTGATATGATTTTCTGCGGATTTTCAATTCGACACTTCCATTCCAACATTCGATCTTCCGCCTGTCGCCTGAGTCTTGCATTTTCTAGAGATCCCATGCTTAATAAACCAGGCATAAATCTCCTAATAACTAGAACTTGTAAGGTTTACTGGGCGGGAGCGTCAGGCAGAGTCCATAAAGCAATCTAATCGCACGAATGAAACCAGCTGCAGCTGCTTGGTGCTCTGCTCACAAATATGCACGTGCAACTCAAATCACGATCAGTCTTTGGATATTTTCTTGGCCATAAGTGAAAGCTAATCGTCTCCTAAGTTTCCTGGTTAAATGAAACCAAACCCCGAAACTAAAACCTCAGAACTTTCACAACTTTCACTGTGTCAAAATTCGGATTTTAGACCGCGGAGTGCACGACCTGCGTGCATAAATTCGATGAACGACCACGACTACGACCACCACCGTTTCTCCAGACTCGTGAAAGACTACTGAATCGAGTTCTACCACCGAGTCTCTGTCTCCATTCGAGTTTCGCTGTACATATTTTTATGTATTTGCTACTAGTTTCGAAAGAGTGGTGGGTGGGTGGCTGCACTTAATCGACATACATTCCTGCCACCAAAATTTCATGCCTAATTCAGCCAATTCTGAAGAAGAAAAAAACTTTGTTTTTCCACCTAATGCTTTACGTGCATAGATATGTGCATATTCCATCTTGGTCGCTAAAATCGAAACTACATGCTGGATTATGTCGAAAATATCACTTTAGGAGGTCTACTAAGGATAAGCTAGAGCTAGAAGCGTCGATCCGGATAGTTAGCAGCAGCCAGCAGCAAGCGTTTGTTGTTTTGTTGAGTTGACAGGAGAAAAAGAGGTAGGAACTTGAGAGAATGAGGATCAATGAAAATGCGCCAGTCGACCGCATCTCCGCTCAATAAAATCCAAATCCCGATACATACTTACTACATACACACTCAACTCACTCATACTTTCTGCACATAACTATAACAATCGACCTACAAAACCCAACAACCATCAGCACAACTAATTCCGACTCTCCTGCCCTGACTGACCCAAATAATCAAATCAAACTTTATTTCCTTCCTTCCCAGTTCCCAATACTTTGCTGAGGAGAGGACATGATGGCGTTGACAAAACATCAAAGATTTACTTACGCCATTTTCCATTGCTTTTATGCTTTTCTCTCACACTCGTGAAACTCAAACTCTAAACAACTTTGTTTTCGGGTACGACTCCTTCCTGCTCTACTGCCCTACGTTATTTTATGTCCACCCTGTCCAGCATGTATTTTACATGTTTTGGGGTTTTGAGGAATGAGCACAGGACAGGACACATATAGTAATAGCGGCTCAAATAGCATCAGCTATTCTAAAGGACATTTCATGCACTGACAGTTAATAAAATATTGGTTCAGGGCAAATGTCAAACGACTCTTTGGGCTCAACTTCACTTTATTTGCACGAAAAAAGTAGATTGGCATTGGCAGTCAGTCATGGCACGGCTCTGGCTGGGAAGGGAATAATTGCTTTCTGTTTGACTTGGATGGCTAGATGATTAACTGGATTATTTAATTTATACCGTTGACGAGGCGTTGTTTACCCAACCTAATGCCGTCTCTCGAATCAGACAGAGTGCATCTAATTACAACATGGCAACAAATCCCTATCAAGATTTTTTCATCGTTCCACCCCACTCAATCAATCTTTTTCCCTCTCTAATTATCCACTCAAATCAACGCAACCCAAATGTTCTACTGCAAATATGCACTCTCTGTACAATACATACTTGGGGGAATGGGTTATGAAAACAAAATACAAAAACAACCAGGTTTAATTAATATTTTGCAGGACGTGGATGCTTTTTAAGTAAACTTGTAAACTGAATGAAATTGTGGTATTATTACTCACGATGAAATTTTAATTAGTCTTGATCTCAATTGTGTGACAGGTTGTCCAAAAATCTTAATACCGTGTGTAATGTGAATTGAAATTGAATTAAAATGCCACAATAGATTACTAAGAGCGAAGGAATTACATTTGTGTGGGGTCATTTTAATTACAACAATTGATTTATTTTCAGCAATAAGATAGACTGCAGCCATGTACAGGAATTAAGTGAATATTTTGCTTAGAATGAACAGCAACAATTAGATAAAATTTTCAATATTACAACGTTATTCCGGGTACTCGTTATTTGTTGTCATTCCCCCGATGAGGATAAGAAGTGCTTTCCGGTAAACACCGGAAGTCTCTTCTGCAACCATCCTGGGCAATGACACGTTAAAAGCCTTTCGAAATTCATATTTAATGTTTTTCATATCCCACTCAGCTCGCGTCACTATAATTCGAATCAAAGCTTTGTCGTCTGTCCCAGGTCTGTCCATTGATCTGTACAACCTTTTGGCAAAAAAGAGTGGTCGGTTTTCTGCGCTATCAACTAAAAAGCAGAAATAAAAATCATTTGAAGATTTTTTTTAGAACTTCAGATTCCAAAAAACGGGAAAGGGGAAAGGGAAATGTGCAATGCTTATTTTGAATAGTAATATCTACTACCTAATGCAATCAGCCCTGATCGGAAGTCACCACCTGTTTCAGTCATTATAGTATGTCGTAACGTTTGCCTTCCGATTTCAAAAAAGTCTCCCATAATTAACTTCAATTGGTGAAGAGAGACACTGCCAAGAATGTCAATGAAGCGCTGTGGCTCACGTACAGTTGTTTGTGTTGTTATAAATAACCCTGAAATCAATATTAATAATTAAATCTTTGAAAAATTAAATTAAATACTGTGCAATTCTCAAGCTGTACTTTTTACTAAATGCATTTTGAACGCAAAAATGAAGAAAAAATAGTTTATTGTATTTACATCTTCTCTTTTCGATTTTTGGAACCAGAGCCCTGCTAAGATTCCTGATATTTGCGTTCGTGTAGTTCGATTTGACCTGTTTTAAATGTTTGTGTGAGATTTTGTTGAAATTATGTGCTCAATTAATAATTGTGAACATTTCGTTTTACCGCTATTAAATTTTGGATTAATTTCCCGTAATTTCCAGAAAGTTCAGAGGTTAGGACTGAACTTAGCGACTTGTTATACTTTGCATTAAAAAGTTCCGCAATTTTTAGATTTTCTCTCCGCGTATGGGTACAGAGTATCTGAGGACAAAACGTGAACAGTAATTAAAGCCCATAAAGCTCACTGTAAAACTTGAGCCTAAATTTCGATTTTACCTCTGTGATAGTAGCTTCGGTTGTTCCCCAACCTTCCATTGCATCATGGAGCTCGATCGCCATATATTGTAGTGGATCCATCAACAATTTCGTAAGAACTTGGAGGATGTCTCCCCCCATTTCGCTGGCTAAATCACTCACGAGACCCTGTTTCAATTATTCAATTGTGCAATATACAACTAAAAAAATGTGCTGCTTTAAAGACATAAACTGTTTTTAACTTACCCTTTTAAATGCACGTTTGTACTGTTTTTCAATTTGTTTTCTCTGGGCATATGTCCGCCGAGTTAGAATGTCGAGGATGGTGCTTTCCTCTGTTCCAAATCCTTTCATAGCTGATCTCAAAATTCTAGCGTCCTTAGTTGGGTCAAATTTAGCAACCAGCTCAATGGTTCCCTCCTTTAATAAATAAAACAACATAATTAATGTCATTCATGATCACCAAGCAGATGTTACTAAATTTGTTCAAATTGCTCAGCAAGACTGACTCACCCCTTTCGGAAACTCCAAACTTTTAGTAGTCAATGAATTCAAGAGAAGAATCGCGGATAAGATCAAAAAGTTATACATCGTACAAATTGATCAGCTGGTAGAATTTTATTTAAAAATTATAAGTCTGAAGTTTGCAAAATTACGTGGTGGAGGAAGTCAAGTTTTAAATTGAACGATAAGAATTCGAATGAGAACTGAACTAAGAATGACTTGGCAAAAGTCAAAAGTAACCTGATGTGGAAATAGTCACTCACGATGCGAAGGAATCGAATAGGTCAGTTGCCCATTGAACCCGGGTTTCCAAGTAGGGTGAAGTCATGCAATGAACGTACTCTGAGCATAAAAACAGGATGTTTACGTGTCAGGTATTAAGTTCAAGAAACTGACACAGTTCCAACTAATATTTTGATTGTTGTATTGTATGTACCATGCCGGTGTGGATTGACCAAGTTCTAGTTCTGTTGAATAAACCCAGGATGTTTTTTGTCATTACTCTAATTACTTATATGCTATCCAAGAAACAACGTAACAATTAACATAGATTTAATTCAGGCCAAAAAATATTTTGCAAATTATGGTCCGGATAAGTAACTTGAGGATAAAATTATGAAATATCCCTGTCCTGACTGCCAGATCTGATCTGATCTGCCTGCAGGCATCTTGAGCCTTGGAGACTATCATCTCCAATCTCCAAACTATGCCTGATCAATTAATCAACGCCGGAGATTGAAATTGTCCTAAGGAAACTACAGATGATAACAGTTAATTTAGTGTAGAAAAATAATACTTAAAATAGCCAAAGTCGTTTAGCAAGCGATCTCATAATACCCCCCACCCTAAAATATAAGCCAACAATGAGAGTCAAATTACTCCGAGGCCAAATTATAGAGTTAGAGAGAGTTCGCTACTAAATTTGGGTCTTCCTGACACCACCAAACCCCACGGCAAACAGCCAGAATAAATGCGAATTATAAATCCAGATTGTTGAATTTCACATCGGACCAACCAGTTGTATTAGTCGTTTAAGTTCTTATACAAAATTTTTTTAACAAACAGAATATCGGAGTGAATGTAGAAATCTATCATTCCGTTGAATTACTCTCATCAAGCTCCGCCATAGCACTTAATCGGAATCAGATTCTGAAACAGTTCTCAGTCGGCGGTAATAACGATGTGGATTGTGTAGCTCTGGGAATCGACGAATTAAAAACACTGTAAGAAATGTCGAAAAAGCAAGACAGTGAAAGAAGAGCGTCACATGCTCCCAAGTAGGGTAAGTCTCAAGAATGGCGTCCTCAATGCTGTAGATTACAATCCCCATCCAATCACACAGGTCGTCCAGGTTCTTGATAATGAGAATCAGATCTTCCATATCTCTTCTTTGCCTCGATTCCGGCGCAATATATTTTCGTACTCGTTTGTACGACTTCTTATGAGCTTCGAACAGACTGTTGGCCTGGAATTCAAAATCAAATCTGCGTGTGACCGACCATGTTACTTATCATTAATTTAGTGACTATTAATTAGTACATTTGACATTAGTTAAACATTTGGCCAGAAATAGTGTTAGAAAAAATTGCAAGCTTACCACGCGTTTCGACATGATGATGATTCCAGTAGAGCAGAGGAGTTCGTCTAGTCCTTTTGGTTCTCGCTCGCGTTGGTTGACCCGGTCCGGTTGACGGATGACCAAAAGAAGTACCGGTAGCTAGCTGCTTTTCAGCAACAATTCTTGGTGATGATGAGAGATCGTCAGTGGTCAGCAATCGTCAATTTGCGAGAACTCGGCAGTCGCCAATTAGCGAATTACCAATAACGAAAACCATAATTTGTTGAAAGAGCTTAAAATTGTCGTCGCTGGCAGTTAAGTTGGCGTGGAAGACGTTGGCGAAGACAGAGCAGAAGAAGAGTAGAATTTTTTCTATACTCCGACGGCAGAAAGCCAGACGCCGGTTTTTGCAGTTCAAATCTATCAGAAATACCCGCCATTCCGAACTTTGGGCTCTGCGATGCCCGGATGGGGAAGAGTGAAAAATTCCAAGCTGACTCTCTTCATTTATGCCTAGCTTCGTACGGCCATTTTTTCGAATAACTTTCGCTCCCATTAGTTAATCTAATTAGTCACCAATTAGTAGCTTTAAATGTGCAAAAAATTGGACCACTTGCACTTTTTGGAGGTTCTTATTGCTAGTGTTTTGGTCTTTTTTAGTTTCCTTACGATTTCCTTGTTTCTTTCTGCTCGTAACAAGCATTAATAACTGAAATGAATATGACAATACGAAAACGTTCAGAAAATTTGTCCCTGTAGAAATGGCATCAAACTCATCGCTAAATTTATTAATCATTTGCTCAAATTGATGCAACGGGTATGGTTGGGTTTTGACAGCAGTAAATTAGCTTTTCAAGAAATCTGATAAAAAAGTTGTAGCTGGCTTTTAATTCGCTATTATTGACCCACCAACACAAATTTCAACAATATAAAACAAACATTTGAGTGGGGTTTTATGTATATAGTCAGCGCGTTAAGGAAACTATTGAAATTACTGCGGGTGAATTGCGAATTTAGTCAAATAGAAGTGATTGGTGGTGCGCCAGATAGTTCAAAGCCCAGGAGAATAGGCGATTTTTGTTTTGTCTGTTATACACAATTTTAGTGAGTAAACAATTTTTGTAGATTTAGGACAAAATATTGTTCGATCCTAGTTGCCCTTCAACTGTTCAACTATTTGAGACAACAACTCAAAGTTTGCTAACAATTTCATGCGAATTAACGACAATATCATTTTCCAGGTGCTGATCTTCTGGAGGTGTGAGCAGGGCGTTTAGTATTCAAAGTATTGGTGACAAGAACCATTCGGCTGTGATTGAGCTCAAATGGCGAGGTAAAAATTACATTTTAATTGGTTCATGACATGGAATGATAGAATTCTATACTTAACTCTGGTTCATTAATAACGATTTGTAGCTACTACTACTTCAGTGATGGAGAATTGTCGTGTAATAAACCAAGGATAATGGACAGAGTAATGCGCCAAGTAAAGACCAAGCCAATTCCTGTCCAAATTCCAATTCCTGAAGAACATCCAATCCCACTTTCAGAAAAGGTGTTGCCACCGACCAGAGGCTTTTTGAGGGGACTAAATCTTGGAAGTTTGGACATGAGTAGAGAAGAATTCAATCATATTCTTTGCTTCACAATCTTTTTGGGCATATTAACATGAAACTTAATGTTTCGACTTTTTAACTAGAACTGAGAAAGATGAGATTCGCTATTCGGAGAGAGGACACATTGTGTTTGCTGTGTCCAGCTCACGAGTTTCCATCTCTCAAATTTGTGAATGAGTATTGCAAATATTTCTCAATGTTTTGTATGGAGTACAAGGAGAATACTCCTCTTGAAATCGAAGTAAGTTGTTGTTCATTCAAGCAAAACTTTAGAATGGCGACACCTGATCTAATTTCTAACCGACGGATATAGGCGTTGAAGATATTCTTAAAGTTTCTTCGCGACACAGAGCCACGTTTACTTCCAAGATTCATAGAGGCTTGGACAACTCTAATTATTAGCAAAGGTTTCGTGGCACGTTATCTACAAGATGAAATTTTGGAACTGGAAGAAGCATACTGTGGCGTAGTGGACTTCTATCTGCAATACCTTCACTCAGCCTTCATGGCCACAGAAGAGGAAGCCGCAAAAAATGAAGCATTAATAAAAACTATTGAGCGTGGTTACGTCGTTTTAAAAACGATTGTTGGAATGTATCCCAATTTTATCTGCAGATTTTCCATGCGAATATTGGACCAAATCCCACATTTTAGAATTCGGATTCGAAATTTAATCATGAGTTGTGCTCCATATGGGTTTACTCACTCTGATCCTCTAAACCCCGCTTGTATAATTCCAGTGGCCCGAATCCATCAGAAATATGAAATGGTTGACACCTCAGAGCATTACTACAAACAAGCCATTCCGGGCTACTTGAAGCTCCGACTCAAGACATTCCTTCATCCTAACATCGACACAAAAGTGTTGAACGAGTTGGGCGTGTTCTTAATTAATGTAAGCAGGAATCTATGCACTTTGGTTAATCATGATTAACTATGTTTTATTTAATCAACGACTTAATTTGAGTAGCCGAAGAAATCTGAAAAGTCTGCTGTGTGGATTGAATATCGGATCCGGGCTTTGGTCTACTACTTGGGCTATGACCACATGGCTTCGCACTCGGCCAAAGCATGGGGTTGTATTGAAGACTTGACGTTGGGAGAGCTGGAAGACACGAAGCACTTGACGCTGTTGCATTATCTCGTTTGTACTTTGGATCGTCGCGGTCGCAGCATGCTCTTCCGGGCAATTTTTGATCGTTTGCAATACCCGTGTTTCCAGACATACTATTATCACAAAGTTGCTCTTCATCTATTTTTCCGAAGCACGGTCAAGGAATATAAGGTAAATTTAAGGAAAGTTTGCGGCGGTTGCAAAAATTTCCAATGTAAAATGATTCATCGGGTTAAACGATTCAAGCCGCTGCCATTAATTTGACCACTGCAAGTAGAGTTCATCACAATTAATTTAATTATTTGGATTTCTTTCAGGAGGAGTTTATGACAACCATGTTACGACGTATGCTTTGCGAAGATCCTCATCCTTACGGACTCGGCCTTACGTTGAGGAAGTTGCATGAAAATCCGAAATTTGAGTATGGAAAAACAATGGTACTTGAGAACGTCGTGCTCAATCAATATCTTGAGGATATTTTCAACGACTTTTCAATGACGTAAATACTACATCACAGAAAAATGGGATTAGTTCATTTATCATTTCATAATTTCCATACTGTCGCATCGCTCCAAAATGAGAATAAAATGTGTTAACTGAGTTTGAGCCTTGCTTCAATCCATCGATTAGCTCTACTTATAAATTACAATTTATTTAGAAAACTAAATTATCCTATATCTCACCTCCCTTCCTTGGATATAGAGTTGGTTATGGGATTACTAATTAAATGGGCAGAGGGATTCTAGAATACATGCTCAAAGTTTGATCCGAACCTAAAAAAAGTTGTGCCCAAAATTGTATGCTTATAGAATTCAGATTTTGGTCGTGGTTGACCTCTCCTAATACGTTAATTCTCATAAATGTTACAAACTTCAATAAAATGTGCAAAGCACATTGCGAAAAGCGATCGCTGTCAGTAGCTAGTGACCACATCCACACAACAGAGGTACT
>JAQGCM010001931.1:0-12917 GCA_034699705.1 Hymenaphorura dentifera
TTTGGCATAGCCCTCGACAAATATTACAGAAAGGCAGTTTTGGGTAGACGAGAGGACAGAGCGCAACCTTTATTGTATAACTGCAAATGCAAGCTGCGCTGCCCTGCATCTGCATCAGTTTTGAAGAGCGTCGACGAGTCGACGACCAACTAATCTCTAATTTGTAATTTGATAACACGACATTGGTTCGTTTTAAGTCAGTCGTCTCGTCATCCTGAGCACAGCAGGGACTGATAACGTGGCTAATTTTATTTTAATTTTGGTACGTCAAGTTTGCGTTGAATCAACGATTAGTCGACCGCAAATTCTACGCAAACGAACACAAAACTCAACACTCAAACTCAATTTTAGCTCAATCAATCATACAAATATTTTGCTCACAATTTTATATAATTAGTCATTTTGATCTCAAGAATTTACTGCATAAAAATGCGTCTTGGCATGCAACTGCCGCCGCAAGGTCTGTGTCTATACAATGAATCAATTAATTTGCCCAATTTTTGGCGAAACATTTTTTAAACAATAATTTGCAATTTGCAATTCAAATTCCAGGGCAGAGTAGCTCTCGTCTGCTCCAGGACTTCAAAATTGAAGGTCTTCTCGGTGCTGGAGCATACGGTGTTGTGGTCAAAGCAAATAATTTGTTAGATAAAAAAGTTTACGCAGTCAAAATCTCCAGTACGGAAATTGGCACTGCTGTGCGTGAAGTTGAAAATCTTGTCAAAATCCCACCGCACTTGAACAAAGTCAACTACTACACGTGTTGGGCAGACAAGTTCACGGACTCAGAGTTGGGTCAAATTAAACGGAAATTAGGGCCAAGGGCGAATGATATCAAATTTGGGTAAATTTGGATCAAATTTCCGACAAAATGTCAATTCGAAAAAATTCCGAATGAATTTCTGAACGAGATTTTAAATTTTCAGAGTTCCAAGAGGGCTTCGTGAGGTTTCAGTTCTTTGCATCCAGATGGAGCTGTGCACTGAAGACCTTCGCGATTGGCTGGGGAGAAACAAAACGTTGAACAAAACTTTAGTGACGAACATTTTTCTTCAAATATCGGACGGATTGGAACACATTCACAAATTCAATGTGATTCATCGTGACCTCAAACCCGAAAACATATTTCTGTCAAGCGGAGGTAGCGCAGCCAAATCGCCCACTGTCAAAATCGGTGACCTTGGAATCGCGACTAATCACGTGACTACAAATTCCGAGAATCACACTGCCAAAATGGGAACTCCGCTGTATCTTGCCCCTGAGCAGGGATCCCATCGCTACGGAAAACCAGCGGACTTGTATGCTATTGGACTCATATTGTATGAATTGGTTTATCCAAAGTTGCAACCAAATTGCAACAATGGGTCTTGGGATTTGCTTTGTCAAAGTTTTGTTGAGTTGAAATATCAACAAATAGTTCCGAGCTTGGTAAAGCAGCAATGGCCTGCTGCTGCTGAGTTGATTCTTAAACTAGTTTGTGTTAACCCGAGAGTAAGGGCTGGATTTGTTGAGATTCGTCGCGCACTGCAAGTGCAACAATCGCTGATTGTTGACAGTTCCGGGAAATGGCCAGCAGCTGCACCTATTTTCAAACATGGTCACGCTGCTGCTGCTCCCTGTCCAGCTCTGTTGAAACCATCCAATGAAATTCCACTCATTATTCGAGAGCCTTCTAAAGCTAATAATGCTCAAGCAACAATGGTAAAACCAAACAAAATAGCCCGTCCAGATTTAAAACCTGCAAACTCCATTGCTCACAAAATTCCTGCTCAAAACTTGGCAGAGAAAATAAAAAACGACCAAGTTGCGCCACCTAAAGCCGTAAGTCCAAAATTTTGCGCCAATAATTCTGTCTACTCCATTGTTCATTATTTCCACAGGTCGCGAATACACCGCCACCGTCAATGACTGCTCAACTCAAGGAAGAATATCGCCAATTGATAGCCCAAATTGAAATGGAAATGTTGCAAACTGTAGCCGCTAAAATTCAAGACGAACAAAGCAAGGGAAACGATGGAGGCCTGACAAAACTGTGCGGCAGATGTCGAAAGCTAATCACAGGAAAGGTAGGACAGATTTCAGAATTACCTAAAGATGCGCATAATTCCATTACGATGAAATGGCCAACATTTCTTTTCATGCATTTTAGTGGGTTAAAGCAATGGACAAATACTTTCATCCCGAACACTTTAACTGCTTCAAATGCGGCAGTGTATTGGACACGTTTTTTGAGAAGGATGGCAAGTCGTACTGCAAAGATGACTATCAGAAACTGTTCTCCTCAAAATGTGCAGAATGCAAGGAACTCATATCAGATGTAAGGCCCAGGCAGACTTCGAATATTGAATTCAAAACGACCAAGACCGTTGGGTGTGAATTAATTTTTCTGGCTATTTCGATTCCACAACAGAGAATTTTGCGAGCTATGGGGAAGACTTGGCACAAGGAACACTTCAAATGTCACCATTGCCACATGAGACTGGAGAAAACTTTTTTTGAGCACTCTGGAAAACCATTCTGCACTGATGATCATCACGCCTTGTTCTCGCCAAAATGCGAAAGTTGCAAAGAACCGATCAAAGTGGTACGTCAGTTTGCATAGACTCAAAATGTCCTGAAATTCGGGGCCAAGCTCTAAAATGTGCAACATGACTAGTAATAAGAATGCTTTAATAAGCTTTTATGAATCAACATATGTATTAAATGCGCATTTGGTATTTTTACAGAGTATTTTGAACGCACTCGGAAAATGTTGGCATGCAGAGCACTTTGTTTGCACCGATTGCAAGAAACCGTTTGGAGCCAAGACGGCGTTCTTTGAATTTGAGGGACGACCATACTGTAAAACAGATTTTATCAAGTTGAAACCTTAAATTACAGTTTCTTTAGGGTAGCTAAAATTTGTAAACAAATATTTTTTATAATTATAGTAATAATAATTTGTTAGTTTGAATTTTCAAATAAATTAGCCTTCAGAGTTGCCGAGAACTTTGACGACACTTTCATTTTTACTAGAAGTAGAATTGTTTATTTTGCCTATTAAATGTGGCTTGAAGGTTTGTGCCCGAACAAAATTTATAATTTATAGTCCATTTCGCTCACTTCGCATAATCAGCTACATTTGCTCTACAGCTGGACCATTCCCCCAAATATATTGAAAGACTTATTGACTCGTCAGATTAGAATTTTTTATTCTAATATTGGATGGGCAATTTGTCAAAAAAAAAAGCTAATGAATTAGACATTACAGATAAAATTTAAAATTTTTAATTTGGCATTTTTAATGTTCAATTTTGCAAACTGGACATTGGCAATTTAGAGTTCAATTTGTCCGAATCGTGATTACACATTAGAAATTAAGTTTAAATTTTGTAATCAGAAATTTCAATGAGACTTACTTTTTTTTCAATTAAATCACGCATTAGAAATTTGATTGTCTATACCAAATGCATTAAAACGTTTACTACTTGCTTGATTTTTAGTACTTGCGAATCACGATTTTATTTGGCAGTGCATATTGTAGCCGCTATTCCTCCGCAGTTCCTGGTCCTGATAAAACTCGTTGTGCCTTGCAATGTCATCTTTGCATGACTTTTCCCACGAGTTTCACTAAATCTGGTGATAGAAAACAGAACTGATTTCTTTCACAAAATTTGCCAATATGATGAATGAATTGTAAAAATTCAGCGTTCAAATGTCACTCAATGCATCCTACAAATATTTCTTCGCAATTAAATTTGGTTCGAGTGAAATGAAAAACAGATAACAGATTTTTTCTGTTTCAACACTGCGACACACCAGACTAAGTTGGACTTGACTGCTTCGCTTCCAACTCCTCGCTGACCTTTCCTGGCCCAGATAAACAGATTTCTCAGGATCTGTTCTGCAATGAAATTTATAGACACTCATCGCGCACCACAACTACAACATTCTGTCGCAATTAGATACGTGATACTGAGTAAAAAAAAACTCCAGAACACATGGGCTTTGTGTGTAACGCCGACCCGAGTTCTTGGTAAGGCCTTTAACTAAAGTTTGTATAAATAGGAATGGTATTAGTGGAGAAATGATCAGAAGCTTTTTTGCAGTAAATCGGATTGCCACTCCGTACAACTTCTGTCGGTACGCGTATATTTTTTATCTAATTTATCCACTGCGAAATTTTATTTTACAATTTCGATTTTAACTTCTTATTTATAGAATTTCAAGTCTTAAAAGATGAAGCTGGACAACTGCCTTGCCGTTCTGCTGGCAATGAGTGGAATTGCAGTCGTACGCTCAGGTCCATTCGTTGCAGTCGAACACTCATTGTTTTCAAGAAATTCTGCGGCCAATGCAAGAGCCACAACGACTGGCGTAGGCGCTATCGTGGCCACAGGCTTTGCATCAATTCTAAGCAAACTGGAGAAAATTGAAGGCAAAGGCCAAGGTGACAGCGGTGGCGGTGGAAATTCTGGTTCAAATGGAAATGGAGACTCGAGCGGCGGCACAAATGGAAACGACGAACCTCCACCAAAGTTTGATCCCACAAACGGTGGAAAGGGCAAGAAGAGGCCAGGACCACTTGGAGATTTATATCAAGACGCAAACGACAAGAAAGTTTGGTGGTCCAAGACTTTGGGAAATGGACATGGAGGAAAAGTTTGGGAAAAGTATCGAAGACGCGGTGGGTGGCTCATACACGAGGCTAACGTGGACGGGACTGGAAGAGAAATCCCGACCAAGAAAGGCAAGAAAGGATCAAAAATTAGATTCTAAAAATAATAGTGCAGCGAAAAGTGAGTCAATGTCAGAGGCTAGAATTTATGAAATGGACTTAATTTGTCATAAAATGTCGAAAGAGAAAACCAAAGAGAGTTAATCGTTTACTGAAGTAGTTTGTGAAAAAATAAAAATAAAGTTATTGTTAAGTAATGCTTAATTTGCAAAAGCTCCATATAAATATTACAATTAGTATTATTTATTATTAACATTGTAAGCTACAACCCATGCTAGTGAAGTAAGCACATGTACATATTTCAAATTTAGGCTCTAGTTTCAAATTAACAAAGCACTCTATTGCAAATCAAATCCACGATCTGGTTTAGTAGGACAGTTCTGTTCAAAATGAGCAGATCAATTCATTAATATGGGCCATAGAAGTTAATTAAATTTCTTGGCAAAAAATGTGGACGATAAAATCTTTGGGGTTTTTGTTTTACTTTTCAAAGTTAAAAGTTTCAAAGCCGTTGGAAATATTGCTTGTCAAAAACAAAAACAAAACGCTATAAAAAGGTTCGATGCCTTGCTTCGCCCCAAGTACCAAATACTAAATTATTTCGCATTATGTATGCAATGCACGATGTGCAGGCAAATTAAAATATTTTCTTGGGTTGTGCGATTGCGACAGCCATTGGTGGATCTATATTTCATTTCTTTATTTCGTTGCGACCAACGATCAGCGTTTACTTTGACTAGTTTGTCAATTCTTAATATTTTTCAAACAATGAAATTGATCAATTTAAACCTATCCAGATTGGAAAGCTATGTACACTGGGGATAAAATTTTGAAACCAAGTCACAGTTTCGGTGGAACGGAAGATGTATTTTGGCATACCAAAATGCTGAGCTAGACGACTTATACTCCGTCCAGAAGTTTTGGATTACAAAACAATGAAATATTACACAATTTTGCTTAATACTCCACATGCAAATCATCAGGACTAACTTGAGTTGTGTACTTTGTAGTTTACAATTACAGCTGTGAAATATTTAGCATTTTTCCCGGTTTCTGAAAATTGGCACATTAATTACCATACTATTTGCAGTCACTAATAAATAAATAAAATCGGATGAAAACGGTAACGATAAAATGTGCTGGGTTTTTAGCTTACGCACGAAGTATTAAGTTTAACGCCGTTGGAAATATGGCCTTTTAAATTCATGAGTCAAACTAGAGATGAGCGGCCCGCAAAATTTCGCTGCCCGTGCCGGCCCGGCCCGCAAGTCCTGTCGGCCCGGCCTGCCCCAGCAGGTTTAAATTTTTTACTGCCCGTAGTTTCTTGCCAGAAAAAATTAAACTTTTATGACTAAGTTTGACTCGATTCCCTGGCAGGAAATATTTCTGACGGCACTGAAACTTGTAAAATGTGGAATTTATCCCACAATTTTATGCGAACAGATATGGCACGAAAATATCACTTACTTTGGTTTGTTCATTTTGAGCTGCAATTTCTAAATTTGTCATTCGTCTCATTTGCATCTGATCTTAATTTTTCCTTATAGAATCGGATCGGATCGGAGGGTCGGATTTTGTCAATTTTGTAGCCAGAGTGTGAGAAAGGACAAATACTACGAAATGTCCGCGACGATTGTGGCGAGATCGGAAAATCGAAGTGAATAGTTTAGTTTGATTTGTCATTTATTTCTTTAACATTTCAACGCGTTTTTGTCATGACATTTTTCCTCCCAGTAGTAATTAAATACGGGATTGTAATTATAATTGTTCATTATTTTCAATTTTGCAATAGTTGCTTGCGTTTTCATAGTGAAATATTTCTTACTTGTTTGGCTCGTAGTATTTTAGCAACGATTCCTGTGCCCAAAGGAAACAAATTTCAAAGTGCATTAATATCCCGGCAGAATATCTCACTGCTGCAATTCCAAAGTGCAAAACGGAACTAAATCCCTGTAATTTGTCTGCATATCGCGCTTGCAAAAAAAAATATTTCACCTTTGTGCACCTTGGTTGGCCAGCAAAGAAGCAACCTTTTTCCTGTGTTTGACTTACTTAGAGGTGAGCAGCCCGTGGGCTTTTCAGGGGCGGCTCGCTGCCCGCACCCTGGCCCGCGGGCATGGGCTGGCCGGGCATTAAAAAATTTAAAACTTCTCGGGCAGGGGCGGGCCAGGCCGACAGGACTTGCGGGCCAGGCCGGCACGGGCTGAAAATATTAAACATTTTGCGGGCCGGCAACGGCCTGCCCGCGGGTACCCGTGACTACCCGTAAACATAAAATTATTTTCATCGCCATAGATTTTGACTACGATAGTACCCATACCTTCCTTGCGTATCAAATTTAATTGGGGGGATGGGATAAGAGATATCGAAATCTCTTCCTCTTGAAAACGAGAATTTTCATACTTTTCACATTTCGGTTCGAGTTTTGACCAGCATCAGTTTTTCTCACATTAGAAGCTTGTTAATGTACTGGTATGGCGAAGCACCAAATATTAGCTTGCCAAATTCATTCTTAGCCACGACAATTGTTTTGAAATGATCATAAAACGCTAAATTGGAAAGTTCTCTTGTTCTAAACTGCAGTTATAAGCATTCTGCCATTCTGCGTTTTACTGTGCTTGCTGAAACTTTGTCGAAATTCGGATTTGTAATTATAACCAATGGCTGGCCGTTTCGTTAATTTAGTTGGGGCTCGCTAGATCAGCAAAAATTGGTTCTGTTGAATTAAATTAAATAGATTCTGCAGAACATGATACGAGCTGAGAGCCAAATTTCAATTTCAATTCAGATTCGAATAATTTTTTTAGTGGCGAGCACTCCAACGCCGCTATCTTATATCGTAAAAATAAATTCGTTCTTTCGGAAAACGAGGTGATACTGTACTGTTTTCAAACATATTCTAAGTTTGGCACTATTGTAATTAATGCACATGAGAATGAATTTGACTTAATAGTGCTTTGACTTTTAAGTTGCAACTACCAAATAAGTAAGTTTTTTAGGACATTACCAGAATTGGCTAGAAATCCTTATTGCTGAAGGGCTAAAGCAGCTATAGAATTGGCTAGAAATTGCCTAATATTGAATAGCTAAGACATTTGATGTGATTATTTTAGCTTAAAAGGCTTGGACATTGGACGCTAGAGTTGGCTAGAAGTCCTTCTCTGCAGTTTTCATTTGTAGATCAGAAAGAATTCATTTTGATGAATGTATGTAATTGAATTGGTTCTGCCGAATATGAGAGCTAAGTTTCAAACGACACAAGGAAAACTTTGAATTCGCGAGTATGAACTCCAGCCCAACATTTAATTATCGTAAAAATAAATGCGTCTGTTATGCGTAAATATTGTGCAAGCTGCACAATATTTAGCTTTCAAACTAATTTCGTCCACTTTTTTTCCCCATTTTGTCCATTTCGTCCACTTTCTTCCACTGTCCGGACAAATTCAGTTTTGTCCTGAAGAAACGGAACACTGGTACTACATGGAAAAAATATGAGAGCTCTGTACTGTATTAACATATGTTGCGGTTCCGTTGTGAGTCGGAAATTAGCTGCTGATAATGGGCAAATAATTTTGATGGTGTTTGCAGTCACTAATGAATACAAAAATAGTTTGCTGAAAACGGCGATGTGAAAAATTGGTTGGGTTTTTAGTTTACGCACAAAATATCAATTTTAACGCCGTTGGAAATATTGTCAGTCAAAACCATGAGTCAAACGCAGTAAAAATGTTCCGAGTTCCTTTGACCAAAGGCAATAAATTTCAAAA
The DNA here is from genome assembly GCA_034699705.1 of Hymenaphorura dentifera. NCBI lineage: Eukaryota > Metazoa > Arthropoda > Collembola > Poduromorpha > Onychiuridae > Hymenaphorura > Hymenaphorura dentifera. The sequence continues at coordinate 8,485 of JAQGCM010001931.1, forward strand.
GTTCAAAATATCATGGCAGAATATCTCACTGCTACAGTTTCAAAGTGTAAAGCTCAACTAAATCCCCGTTGACATAAGGCGCATGCAAAACAGTCAAATAGTCACCTTCTTGTACTTTTGGCAGCAGTTGCTAGAATACTACGAGCCAAACAAGTAAGAAATATTTCACTTGTGAAAACGCAAACAACTATTGAAAATTGAAAAAACTGAACAATTATAATTGCAACGATGTTTGTAATTATTACAGGAATAATGCGTTGAAATTTTAAAGACACAAAAGACAAATCAATCTGTTCACTTCGATTTTCCAGATAAAACCTTCGTCTATTTTCTATCGTCGTGAGGTCAACTCAATGCCCAATGCCTAATATGTACAAGTTTGTGCTAAAACAAAAACGAACATAAAACTAAACAACAGAATGCGATGCTGCGTGCCGCTTAATTTGCAAAATACGAAATATTCCGCTGCCTGACCTCGCCTTAATCGTCACGGATATTTCGTAGTAGTTGGCCTTACTCACACTCTGGCTACAAAGTTGACAAAATCCGACTCTAGATTAATTTCAGCTCAAAATGAACAGACTAAAGTGTGTGATATTTTCGTGCCGTATCTTTTTCGCATAAGATTATGCGATAAATTCCACATTTCACAGGCTTCAGTGCTGACAGAAATATTTCCTGCTCGGGAATCGAGTCAAACGTAGTTATAAAAGATTTTTCTGATTGAAATTTGGATGACAAAATCTGAAAGTTACAATGTCTTTTGACTTTGACCCCTGCTACCGTACATTGATTGCAAAGTTGTCCTAACTCGTCGACTTAAGTTCTGAGCAATGATTTCATTTTGAATAGAATTTTGATTTTTCAGAATCAAATTTGGCACACTGCAATGCATGATCAATCAATAAAATTCCTCTGGCTTATTTACAAAAAACGGTTGGTTATTTCGATAAGGCTCTGCGGCTGAAGTAGGAATATTAAACTAAATCTTTATTGTCTAGATATTACTCCATTTCAAAAATTGATCATATTATAGAATGATGGTCGTTGATGTTTGAGAACGTAGTTAATTCTGAGGGAATTTACACAAAACTTAACATCGCAATCCAAATAGTGCTCTAAGAAATTCTTACTTCTCCCATACTAACCTAGGTCCGCAAACAAGACAAGAAACCTATAATCGGAAGCCCATCAAAAAATTAATACTGGCAGGTGCAACCCAACTTGAAATAAATTTAGTTGTGACATCCGTATACCATGATGTCATGTGCAACATTTGTACAAATCAAAGCCGATAAAAAATTTTGAAACAAGAAACTTCTTCAATAAAGCAATGTAGATCGGAGGACGATGTAGACGATATGCTGATATTTCCAGTCATGTAAAACCTGCTTACATCACGATTTTGATTTTTATCGTCAACAAGTTTCAGATAAATTTATTTGAGAGAAGCCGGTTTCTGGAAAAAGCGATTTAGCATGTTGCACGGTTTTGGATGCACTCTAATGTAGATGCAACGGTTCCTTGGACGTTGTTCATTTTTTTTAACTATAGGCTTTTTCTTTGACCCGTATTTTATTTGTTTAAGAAAAATTGTCATTGCTTGGTTTTTAAATTAAATAGGCATTTCAAATTTAAGTATTTCAGTATCGAATATTTGACGATTTCAAACTAATCAAGAACAAGAAAATCATTGGGCCATTCAGATTTAGGTCTGGTTCAACGTCGAGCAAGTCTACTTGACCGCGAGATTAGGTTTGAGCCTAACACTAGTTTTGTGTTGACGACAAGGTAGAAAGACCGTTTAAAGATTTTTGCACTCCAAAAACTGGTCGAACATGAAGCTTACAGCCACGGAAGCCCAATTCATACAAAATTCCTTTTTGAATTTCATGTTCTAAATATCGTGCTGAAACCGTTTGAAAACGTTACTGGAACGATTTTGGAACGGATCGGATTTGAACGATCGGAACGGATTGGCTATCGGGTGGCAAGAAACCAGTGATCGTGAGAATCGAAATCTCGGCCAATCCTGAGCCTGGGATTTATCCAGTCATTTTAGCCGGCGACCTGACCCACAACTTCGTCACGTGTGCTGGTTGGACCACATATTTGTCCTTCTACGCCTATGCCCGACCTTACCAGCACTTGGCTTGGACTACCGGTTTTTGTTGCTTTGTTGCCGTCGTAATTTCGTTCAAATTAATATGGCCGGCTCAGTCCAAAAATGAGAATTTTACACTCTTTGTCATCTCACATCTATTGGAAAACATTTTGGAAGTCGCACGGCGGACATTGGGTCAATCGACGGCTTTCAGAATTGCCTTGAGCGGCGTCCTTCTGATGGCCATAGTTTTGACCAATGCTTACAAAGGCATAGCCGTCACAGATTTCACGGCTCCATAGTCTACAAGTAAATTGGAAAACCTGGCCGACAATTTGACAGCCAACTACTCCATTTACACACCGTATTCAAAGCAAGTGCATAAAAAAATCAGGGAGGATTCGGAACAAATCCCGTCATATCCAGACTACAAAAGAAATTTGCTCGCTGCTCGCGGTACTTTATCGTCCGATGCTGGCTCTAGGCTGTTTGTAATGTACATTCTGTAAAAATAACTTCATAGTGTTTCCAAGTAAGACAATCAGTACACATACTTGTATGTATGAATGCTTTGGATTTATCACTCAAATAAGAAACAAACAAACAAAAAACAAACAAACATCGGCATCGCCAGTCAAACACGACCAGCAGCTTGCTGCTACAACACTTTGAAATGTTTGGATTTTCAAGCCAATTCTTGGATGGCTCCAAACTAAATCAAATTTTGACAAGAAAAGGATCATATGCAAGAGTATGGGAACTCATTTCGAGTTTCACAATTCCCGCTGGACACCACAGACGAGAAAAGTTTCAAGAATCTTTGGCAAATTGCAATAAATCGGCATTCTTTGATTCAAGCGAGAAATTATTGGACTTGTTTGACGAATCTCTTTGGAATGACCTGCGTACGAAGCCGAAAGCCTTGTTTTACAAGGGAAGCCAAAATTATTTCCCTAGAAATGTGTATTGGACAATTCAAAGTAGTGCGTCAATGGTGTTGACTGAATCACTGTACAGCCGAACGGTTCGGTTGCTCGAGTCTGGAATATTTTCCCTTTTGAAGAATCGTTTGGAATCACCAAATAAGAAATTTGGAAGGTTTTACAGAAATATGTCAGAGATGACCCTGGAACCCTATCCCTTGGGACTTGACTCTACGGTTGTCGCAGTATTTTGGGTTTATTTAATTTGCATTAGTATTTGCTTGGTGTGGATCACATTGGAGTGTAGCAAATTTATTGTGGACGGATCGAAAGCTCTCCTACAGCAGATTTGGGTTGAAATCCAAATGATTGGGTTAAGGGTGCGAATTTGTAAGCCGCTGGCATTTGATTCATTGCACTTGAACACTTGCCAGTTAATAGCCCGGGGCTATTAACGCCCCTACATTTTGGTGGTCATTTACAATCATACAAGTCTAATCCAAATAAATCTCAGAAGTCTAGTCTAAATAGTAAGCTAAGTGCTGTATTTTACTGAAATTAGCAACAAATCTGACTAAACCTGGGTCTAACTAAGCAACTACGGAGTTTAGGACAGTTAAGCATTCAAAATTTTATGCTGAATAAAATTTTGCATAATTTCGGTAAAGACGAGTAAAGAGGCAAACGGGCAAAGCCCCAAAGCTATACCAAAGGCTTTACTCGTTTACCTCTTTACTTGTCTTTGCTGTCTTAATTTTGAATACCCCACAGAGTACTTGATTGCTTAAGTTCAATGCTTCATTCTTTGACGTTGAACCACGTGCGACCTCGGCGGACTCTGCGGGACCGTCAGAAATCGTCCTTATTAACGAAACAACCCAGGCTAATCGCGAAATTGCACTTTTCAAATGTACGTACGTACTTCGAATTGCTTTCTATACAATTTGAGCTAGCTTTGAAGCTTTTTTCTCCAATCAATGTCGTGCCTCTGGACTGAAGTTCACGAAACAATTTTTTTGGCTCACAAGTTTGACAAAGTTTTAATTCTTAACAGGATTTAGAGAACTTGATTGCTGTAAATGTAAAATACATACATAACTTATATCAATTTTGTCAAAAATTATACCACAAATTGTAGTTCGGCAACATTGCGATTTATTCCAATGAATTGACAGTAGCGCAGCTGCAAATATTGACACAATGCTGTGCTATGCTGCGTACGTGATCTTCTGAATTGGCAGAAAAGTGAAAATTTTCATCTTTCAAATTTGCGATCAGAGAGCTTAAGAGATTCTCAAGCAGCACGATCAGGCGTGGGAGGAGCCGGCGGTGTTTCCGAGCCAAGAGTTCTTGCAATATATGCTTGAGCCTCATTAAACTTTGCCTTCTCCACCAAAAATTGAGCA
>JAQGCM010001932.1:0-12904 GCA_034699705.1 Hymenaphorura dentifera
TTGTGAAATTTGAACTCTTAGTTTAGAAATGGCGTCATTGTGAAGTTTGTCATTTTACTTATGGGACATGCTTTATAAGGATGCTTTTGTACAAGATGAAATGTACGCAAATGCTGAGTGAACATTGAGAGAGAGATGAGATGATGAGCTCCTTCTTGATGAATTCTGCATCTTCAGCCTTCATCTCAACTCAGATGAGATTCAGGCAGATAATATAATATCACTTACAACAACTAAGAGAACATTAACTGGTTAGTCCGACTGGCCGCTCATTCTTCTAACTAGCCGTCCCGTGCAGTGTTCCTCATCAACACAATTTATCCAAGATATTTTGTAACCCGAAGAAGCGGGTAGTCAGCTCAAAAAACAAGTTTTAGCTTAATTGCATTTTTGCAAGTTGATAAAGTCGAGCATGTATTTCCCTGTGATCAATTTACATCGGGTTAATCACTAATCTATGCAACAAAGCTTTTGGTTTCTGTGTGTACAGATTCTCAATTCTTATAAAGTACTGCGAAACTGATGTGAGCGGAATCTATTTTCAAAATTAATGAGATGAGTTGAAACTTGGTTGGGACTGGGTTCCATTAATTGGTCTCACTTGTACACTTTGTTCACACCTTCAAGCTGAGTTATACTCAAATCTGCCCCACTTTATTAACTTAATAGACTAACGAAGCAATAAAACCGCGCCAAGGTATGGCAAGGTGCCAGCTGGTCCCAATCTAAACAATTCCCTCAAAACGAACCATCTTTATTCTTGCTTGGCTATCATTATTTTTGTATTTTATTCCGTTAAATAAGACAACAGTAGCACATTTCGACTTCTCGCTTGTCAAATTAAGTTCTTAAGATACGAACAATCAACCCTAAGGCTAGAAAGGCCAAATACCAAAGCTACCGCTGCCATGTTCAACTCTAAACTCTTCCAATTCAATGCCATCAATATCAATCGAAAGCTGCTGCTAAAAATCTATAACATTGCACTTGCTCACTTCTAAAACTTAACGAGACTAAATATTTTTTTCAAATACAATAGAACAGGAATTTTACTCTACTCTAGTAAATGAACTAACGAACTTTTGGTGAAAGATGAATAATTTTTTAACTCCAGTTTTGTTATGTATTAATTCGATTCTGCAGTGGTACTACGAGAACTTGTCGGAACATAAATAAGTCTAGTTGTTTTGCAATAAAGAAGTACATGATTTTCTTGGGAGCGGCGGATGAATTCAATGAAATTTAATTCAAAATATTATTGCTACGCTAAAATTGTCCGACCTCAATTGAACAATATAATTAAACTTTAAATCCAAACTAAATTCCACCGTACAATGAAAAATAACAACGCATTATTTCCTGCAACCCGATGTACATACACCTGTCTAATAATTTTTATTTCAAATGTACCTTAAGTTAAAGTAAGGGTTGTACTTGTACTGGCCCAACTTCTATCTATAATTCAAGCTTTCAAACTGGAGACAGGCATGGAAAGGCTTACAAACACTTGGGTTCTTCTTGAACCAAAAAAAACTACATTAGAGCGTTAAAATTTGAATGCGATGCAATACATCAAAGCCTAGAGTGGTCCCATACCTACCTTGCCAGAAAAAGTGAGACTGACTGATCTTAACAAAGCACTTCAGTTTGTTGAACGAGTCAGTCGAATGCACTGCAATTGAATAGGCAGCCAAATCTGAGCTTTAGATACTCTGTGCACGTACGAAAGTGATCCTCCCAACCCATCTTATTCATTCTCATAGTTAAAAAATGATGTTGGCTGTCTATTCTTCATCTTCGACTTTACACTACTTGCGCGCAGCCAAACATTTATCTCCAATAATCGAATGGACCGGACCGTCTTCCCATTTACACAAAAAAAATCACCGAGTGCACTGCACACTCAACTTGCCCTTTAGTCTACTACCAAATGCATACATTGCATGCAAATAGTAGAAAAATCCAAAGATCAACCAACATAAAAAGCTCGACCAACTCAAATCCCTATCATCATGACTGCGGAAAACGAAACGAGCCTTCGCTAATTCATTCCACTCTGGACCCCATTTTCCCCAATTATTATCATTTGCTTTCAATCGAGTCAAAATTGGGTGAAAAGCAATTAGATTCACGCAATCAGAGTACAAATTCTAACACACAAAAGCATGTTATTCCTATAATTCCATTCTACTCCAACATGTACAGCGTGAGTGTGGCATCTGGTATGTTATTACTCAAAAGTTGAAAATCTGGCCTGGCCGGTGAGCCTAAGCTAGCTAAGTTTGCACTCACATTGCTAATCACATCACAAATCACGTTGTCATTGTTTAGCTTGCATTGGTTCGCCTTCTACCGCAAATTATTTATTCTTTCCAAATCCGAGACATTACGTACTTTTTTATTTTGCATACAAGCCTGTTTCGTTCAAATTATACCTGGTTCCTCTATCAATTAAATGCCTGTCAAGGAAAACAACCATTTTACGGCACGGTCATTCATTCACATTCTATCAACTCGCAAAGATCCTAAAAACATGTTTCTCACATGGGAGAACTTTGTGCACTTCTCCAGTCTCTAAGTATCCATACCTTTCCTTTTCTTGGGTTTAATCGGAAACTAGCCCAAATTCAAGTTGAAATTCAAACTATTTTCCATATTGACGATTCCTAACTTAATTGGAATTGAATTCCGAACATTTCGAACAAAAATATAAATATTTTTGCTTCTCTCTGTATTGTAGTATGACGAAATGAAACATTGCGTTCTTTCACGGGACAGAAAATGTTAAATGAGCTTCAGAGTTCTCACACAAGGAAAACAGATATAGAAACATGTGTTTATAAAAAGTAGAAGTCAGGATAAAAAAGGGAGCCCACATAGAAGCAATGTGAATCTCACGCTTTCGCCTTCCCAAGGAAATAACGAAGAGAGTTGAAGCTGAAGCTTCTACAAATTTCTGTTTGGATAGGAAAAGATGCCTTATTTAAAACATGTAATAAGTCACCTCTCTACTTGACAACTTGGATTCCCATTCCAACCATCTTGTCTCACCATCAAACCCGAATAAAACCAAACTAAAGCAACGGAAGTGTATGCTACGGTTACTTGTATCTCTCGGATTGACTCATGTATTTCATTCTCTAACTCTTCTTCTGCAATTCTCCAAGCCAAAAAGCGCAAAAGCAACAACGCAACGCGTTTCTAATTGCACGAATCAGAATGGAATTAAACGCAGATCAGCATCTGCGGTTACTAAATATCATTCGTTATCAACACGAACCTCAACGCAATGCAATCAAGACTACCGCAACCGCAAGGCATCACACTGATAATAATAAAGAGACGAATCTAATTGCTTTAGCTACAAGATACACAACAGCGGGTATTGTAAACGCAACTTTACGCAGCATATGCTTGACGTGAACCTGGCATTTAGTCTGTTTTAGATTTTAGATCCAAGTTGCAGTTATGAACCTAAAAAGGTAAGAATTGATGGTGAGATGACCATTGCATGCAAGCAACAGAGCAATGTAGTCAACAATGCCTTCAACGCCGACAATCACAAAAACTATTTTTCAAGAACTCATAACAGCTAGAACAAGACAAAATAAAAATAAACATCCAATGATGGTCTTTCGGACAAACCGACGTCCGTCCAGCATAATTCAATTCAATTTAAAACCCAAGAGTAGTATGAAATACTCCAAAAAGAAATCCTAATCAAATCTAGTTTTAGGTACTGATTTAGCCCTCAGCCGTTCACATGAAGACGCACTGCAAGTAAACTGAAAAATAGGGGGAAGGAAAGCGTTTACATTTCTTCTTCCCCAAAAAAAGGAAGTTGAAACTTGTGCCAAATCTGAGTGTTTCTTTATTTGTAACTTCAGCTGAAGCCATCTTAATTCGCCGTCTCAACTCTCAACATCACTTCACTCCATTTCATTCGGAGCTTTTATATAATTTTCATTAACTCTGGAAGGTGAGCTCACTACAAACTTCTGAGAGAGAAGTTAGAAGTAGCTTGGTTAAGGTACTCTATCCTTCTCTTTCCTCATTCATTGCAATCTTAAGGTTGGAACATCTCCTTCCGCCTAAAACTTCCCAGCGCTGAAGATGAAGGAAGAAACACCGAAAATAAACCCGAGTTCCAAATAAATGTCCCACTAGTTGGCTGACTTATGAGAAAAACTAGAAGGAAATGTATGCAAAAAAAAAATCTCTAATTTTTTTTCCTAAAGAGAAGAGAAGAGAGCAAAGGAAAGAAATTCCACTTGAGTCAAGCCGGACACTTTTACTGCCTCGTTCTCTACCCTTCTTCGTTTTTCTGCCTAATCTATACTTACACATCGTTCCAACAAACTCCAGCTCTGCAAGTACACCACTATTACCTGCCCTTTAAGACTTGGGTTTTATTTTACTCTGACGACAAGTACAGATAGAGAACGGAGGGAGGAAGACTAAGAAGGCACGACACTAAACCCAAAGACTTTCGTCTCGTTCGGTTTCATCTGGTATGCAATGTGTGAATTCCTTGCTAATGTGTTCATGTCTCACGGAATGGCAAGTTTCTGATAGAACCACTCACAACACAGCTATCTTCCATATCCCCTCAGGAATAACATTGACTTTTCATGCCAAATCCGCTTTTCCGTATCATCTTACCTCAAAGAAGAATGAGCAGATCTATTTACAAAACGAATGACTATCTCTTGCCGAACAACTATGTCCAAATAAATCCAAACTACTCCTGGTACCATCGAATTAAAAATTCAACAAACAAGACCCATTCGATCTCTTATCTGCATAGTTATCTTTCACACAACACCACTTTGAATTCTTGACTAATCACTTCCAATACAAACCTACTTAACTATCTAGGAATGAATGACTCGCACCCGTTTTCTACTTCAAATCAAACATAATCCTTGTTTTCCGTTCATATTATTGCGAAAAGAAAAATTGCTTTCCTCGTAATGTTTTCGATTTTGAATGTCGTTCAAACTTATTGGAATTGAACTCAAATCCTAAGAACAATGAAATTATTTTTTTAACAAAGTAGCCTTTCTCCGCTTGTCTTAAATTACGTTTTCTTTCCCAACTTCTAGGACAAACTGACATTTACGATGTTATCAAAGTTTGAAATATCTTGCCTGAATAAACTCAAGAATTTAGTTTGTACGATGTTTGTTTTAAGGCAAAATCGTATTTGCACTTTTGCAGTTGCACTGACTAAATAGTCTTTCCACTTTGTGAGGAGCTTGACATCAGTTCGTACCATGCAAATATTATTGTTCGTTATGTGTTACACGCAAAAGCGTTCCGCTGATTCAATTCAGTTAATTTGACCAAATCTTAACACTTGCAACAACCAAGTCGACACATAGGGTGAGGGTGTAAGAGGTACAATTACATGCTAACTAGATTTTTAGTCAAATAATGCCTACATTTAGACAATTTCTTGTAACAGGAGGCTACGAGGTGAAGCTGTGAAAATTTTTATTCCTACACGCACATCATCCGAAAGCAAAGGAATCTTAATTGAGCGCGCAGTGAATGAGGACTTGAGTGGTAATTTCCTTGTCAGGTGGTAATTACTCCTCACATAATTACAATAATTAAACTGAGAACGATACATCCAAAGATTTAAACAGTGTATAGTGTAGACTAGTGTGAAGCAGGTTTTTAAGTTTATCTTACCGAATAACGAAGGATCTGACCGAAGGGTCGCATGTCCATTTTTACTCAACGGAGGGTACCCACTCGAGTGTCCACTTCCACCACTGCTCGCATAGGATGGACTCTTCCGTCCCTGTGAAACGCAGCAAAAAAAAAACAAAACCATTTAACAAAGCAAATAAATCCCGGCCACTTCAGCCCCTTAGCTTAACAACAGGTTCTCATCCATCTTCTAACTTCTAATCCAACTCCTTTAGAATTTTCATTCAGTTATTCAAAAAATTAAAAAATGATATCTTCTCCTGTTATAAGAAACGGTTTCACTTGAATTTGAGAGTTGAAAGTTGGAAACATTTAAATCTAGCTTAGCTTAGTTAAGGTTTCGTTAAGGTGCATTTACCCCGATGCCATGCCCTGGGTTAAATTACATTCCATTCCATCCAATTTCTTCAAATATCTTTGCAATAAATGCCGTGTTAAGTTGGCGACCATCATAAGGGTACAATACGAGCACTCTTTTATTTTTATTACCAACTCACTTTATTTTACTGCATCCCTGACTGAATTCACGAGCGGAACTAATCGTTTTCAACTTGGGCTCCAGCCCTTCTTTCGTTTTACTGTCTCTGGCCGTCTTATTTTACTGGTGACTAGTACTCGTTTAAAACTAAAGGCACGCCATGGTGGACTGGCGGACAATAGGGTGCGGACATTCATGCCCACTCTTAGTTTTATTTATGACATTTCTTTAATATTTTTTAATTCATACGCCGCAAGGAAAAGTTGGTCTCTTCTTCTGGTAACGTATCGTACACTTGTCGAGTCTTGGCTCCAACTCGGTTGAACTAAACCAAATCGACCAGTAATTTTTAATTTTTTAAATTATTTCCTTCTGTCTACAAAACTTCACTCTAAAGTTTGCTCATTGCTCAATTGCTTAGATTTTTTGGTTTTTGTGAATGTCAAAGGCCAAAGCCCACCCGAAACGTACCGTTTCTCCGACTTCATGGATTCATGGCTAATTTAGTAATGTGCTGCTGTACCTGTCACCTGCCTAGTGCCCACCCTCCTCGTGTTCCTATCCCTGTTGTTTGCAACTAGGCGTCACTTGTAATAATATCTTTCTGGCATTCTCGGATAATTTTCTACGAGTTTTGAATGTCAGAGGACGAGAAAAAAAGAACCCAAAGGAGCCATAACAAATTTTCTATATGTCAATCAGTTAATCTAAAATCTTATAAGTTCAAATTTTAGAACGGCTTGGCCAACCTGACTGCGCTGGAAATTTCTCAAATGAAATGAAGTTCAAAACTGAACTTTACACACTGCACTCCATCAGAACAATCAATTGCATTTCTAACATTCTAACCTAGCACCTGCCTCTGTGTAAAAAGTACTAAAAAGAAGAAATAATTTGAGAAAACCAGGTCCGCCTTGGGGAGCATGTGATTTAAGAACATGTTCTTTGATTTGACTTTGAAATTCAGCACAAATGGCTCTACGAATAAATAAATTAAATGTTTGACACATTCGCATCAAAACACAGGATAAGATAGCAAATGAGCTCTCAACCTGACGTAAGTGCTAAATGAATTCGAAAATGAGAATGATTGAACTGAAAAATCAACAAGAGATTTACTGTAGCTTTATAGTGCGAAGAATCAACAAAATTTGTCTTGCAGTACGAATAGAGAAATATCTGATTTATGGGTTTAAATTTGGGCTGATGTTGCCAAAAATAATGTGGCGTTAGAATTTCCAGATTTTGAGTATGAAAGGGGTCGACTGGATTCCAGTCACTGGAATAGACACATTTCCATACAGTTTTGATACTAATGCATGGCGTGGCGTGACTAATTTTTATAGTTTGTCACGATAATTAAACAAAAAACAAACTGCGGGGTCAGCTAAAACGTGAAAAGAAAAAATTGTATACAACCATTATGTACGCAGAATGTGGTGTATCTTTCCGTGTAGAAATAAAAATGCTATGCTTAAAATCAACATCAGCAGTCAGCATACAGCATCATAAAATCGAATGTACTAGTTTTGTTTAATGCAAATAAACGAGCTCGGTGCCAGCCACGTTATGTATTGGGACAGGACTCGGAGTCGCACAACTTGCTTTGAAAGCATTTAGCGCTTTATAATTAGTCAAGTGGAAGTAGGCAGAGGCAGTCATACATAGGTAGCTATGTAAAACGTGATAAAATAATTATGGCCTTCGAAAAAGTTAAACGTTAAGCGTTAAGCCTTGTCATGAATCTGAGTGAGCAGGAGCAGGACGTCCAATCAAGCGCTGACAAACAAATCGCAAAATTATTATGACACCCAGTTGGACATTTGGATTGAGTGTTGCTTTATGTTTATTTTCAGATACTGATGATGCTAGCCAAAGGCAGCAGGCGCTGGGCTGATATAGTTTTAATTCTGATTAATGATACGCTCCTCATGTTAAGTACTTTTGATGTGTGAAAAACTGATAGTCTTTCATTCAGCTCTGCAATTCAAGCTAAACAGGATTGCCCCTTTGACTTCGGATTAGGATTAGTATTGATGATAAAATATCCTTTCCGGATCGGGTCCAAATAAAGTCAAAGGTGAAACGTGATATGATGACTAATGACTCGAGAAGACTCTTTAGAAAAGCTTATTAATTTGCACCGATTTGAAATAATGAAATAACATTTTTCCAAAAAAGCAAACAAAATGGTACTAACCTGGTCACATTCAGTGGATCGAATGAGGTCACTTTTCTCATCATTGATGGCATCGTCGCACTTGTCATTTTCACCCTCATCTTCCGCACATTTGAACACTTTGACTTCGTCACAGTCATTGGGGTCATCAGAGCGAATTCTGTCAGAGGAAGACCTTCCGCTGCTAGAGCTCCCGCCGCTCATATGCGGCATTTTGGTTTCTTTTCTTTTCCCTATTTCTGATATGGGATCTTCCCCTGTTCTTTTGTGTGTTTAAAAAGTTTCTGGTCAGAACATTACATCAAAATGTAATGTTAGCAGAAGAAAGTCAACTGTTTTCTTGACAAAGGTTCCAGCAAATGTTTCCTGTTTATTCTTGGCGACAACTTTTTATTGTCAAAACTCGAAAGTTAAACCAAAATCCATCTCACTCAAAAATAGTCACGGTCTTTAGTCTTGTCCAGTGTACATATTGTATGGTATGTCCGTTGCGTTTTTGTGATTTATAAATTGCACTGCACACTACCACCAAACGGACTATTTATTATCTAAGACGGTGATAGAGCTCAATTCAGATTAGAAGAGCACAACTAGTTCACTTTTACTTTTAATTAATTGTGTGTTGCGGTTTTCCTTGCAATCTTATCCATTCTGGTCCATGCTTTGCTGGCTATCCAGGCAGGCAGGGTCAAGCACGCATTTCTACACAATAACATGCAAGTGTCTCCGATCTGATTAAACGTTTGCAAAGTAATAAATGCAATCGAAATCGAACCGCGTTTCTTACAACACTCAAACTAAATCAACCAACTGCATTCAACGAGTGGTTAGCAACTTATCAAAAAGTCTCCTTATCTCTTGTCTTGGTGTCAATAGTATACGATTGCCTCAATGGCTGGCACCGGAATAACCGGATGTCTGCTCTGAGTTGGGACTGCAGGACTTCTTGCGTTTTGGAAATAAAGATTGAAATCTTCAATTTGTTGGAAATATCAGCTTGCGGTTGGTTGTATGTTGCATCGTATCTGTTTCTGGATTGGCTGTCCGAAATAAATGGAATTTGTTAGATTGTTGGGCATAAAATTGTAAATGGTTTTGCAGCAAATATTTATATTTCGGGGCGGATGACTGGATCGTGTTCTTCTTGAATTTGAAGAAATTTGTCGTTTACGCTTTATTAGTTAGTTTTCACGAACATAACATAATCCAAATGAGAATAGATGGGAAAAGGTGTTGACTGACTGACAGAACGATATTTGTCAAAATCAAGCTTTGAAATCCAAAACCACATGGAATTTCCAAGAAACTACTACAAACAGCTAATCCTACAGCAGTAAATATTCAAGTCGATTCGGATTTTAGTGTTGAATCAACTATGCTGATCAGTCTCACAAAATTTCTACGAAATAAAAATCCGAGCGGGCAGTTTAAATTCGTCTGGAAGAAAACCTTACCGGGTTAGTTGACGGATCGGGGTCACTTTAATTGTTTCAATCGTCCAAAATCAGTTCAACTGCACCTGTCTTATAGCAGCCGCACTCTCAAAAAATCCAAGTCTGGAATTTGACAGCCCGGACAAATGCACATGTAGTATAGTTCTCCGGGTAAAATTCTGTTATCAACTCGCTAGTTTTGTCGGTGAGCTGATCGCACTGACTGCACTCGTCACTCGTCGCACGTTGCATGCAGTACTCGTGCGTTGTGGAACAACAATGAAGGTGAATTTAATTGTTTAGTAAACAAGTTGGTAGGAATTCTTTTGATGAAAAAAGAAGAGAAGAGAGCCGCCGCAAGTACGTTTCTCCAGTTCAACAACTTGACTAATACTAACGAGGTGGTCAAAAAAGAGTCCCTCGTTTTCCCAATGCATGCGTTCCAATGCAAGGAGCACTTTTTGCCTTGCTTATGCCTCGACTGAGTGCGGAGCCTGGAATGCGAACTACTCAAATCCAATCCAATCCATGCATGCATCTACTCAGAGTTGAGCTTGAGCCCATGCAGCCAGCCAGCCAGCCGCAGCCAAGTCTCTCTCAACATTTTGCCGTCTTACCCCTGAGGGGCTTTTGGACAACCTTTGTTGCCAGTCAAGTCTTGGACCGAAAGTCTCCCCGAAAGGGGCTTTCCTCCGGTTCCCTGTCCTGTCAGTGGCGTCCGAAGCAGCGGCCGACAAAATAAAAAGTTTACGAACGAGGAGGAGGGGCGACCATGAAAGGGTCGGTCGGTCCAGATAATCCAGAAGAAGTAGGAAGAAGAATCGGCGGCGATCAGCGAACGTTGCGGCGGCTTTACCTCCGAAGGGGGATCCTGAGAAGATCAAGTGGGGTTAGATTAGAAGTGAAGTTGGAAGTTTTAGAAGAGCCAGAGCTGTCTTCGCCTTCGTCTGGGGCCGGGGTCGGGTCGGTCCCTTGGTTCGTCGGCGATGCTTTTCTTGCAGGCCAGCGAAAAAGCGAAAGAAGACAGAAGAAGTGTAAAAAAAAAGGAAGGGGTTGTTGCAGCCGCGGCGGCGGGTTTAGGGACGGTAACTTTTTTCTAGGAACGAAGAACGAAGCACGACCACAATGCTGAAGAGTTGGGCCGGGCGAGTGCGCGTGGAGCAAGGAGCGGAGGTTGGACTCCAAAGAAGCACCCGCAACTCAAAGGTCCGAACCGTCACTGGCTCAACAGTTTTCAAAAACTCAAGGCACAAGCCAATCACAAAACTCGTTGCCTCATCCATCCCCAAAGGACCTGGGCCAGGCAGGCAGGCTGGAGAGTCTGAATCTGGGCTGAGGAGAGCAGAAGAGCAGCGATTTGGCTGGCTTCGGACACTTCGGACAGAGCTTCAGATCAGAAGCTCTTCTCAGAAGTTCCATGCGAATATCCTGCGTGCCACCTAGAATCACGCATTCTCACTTTTTGGGAACGGTTGCACTTAGCTGTCACTGTCAGCAGTTAACTTGAGTAGTTAAACTAAACTCACTAAAGTGCACCACAAAACCCTACTGTCTTGCTCGGTTTTGAAGATAACTGAAAGACTGGCGATTTTGGTAACCAGAGCAGAACCAGCGAAATATTGCCTACCAGAGATAGGCAGAACCGCACGGCACAGCTTGTAATTGTAATATTACACGATTTGATTACAAAATTGCTGAAAATTAGAAGAATGAAAATGTAATGTCAGCCATAATACCTCAGCTACTCGCGATTACAAGTAATTTGTACTCGTGGTCATCGGTCATCCAACTAGTAGTCGATTACCAGGTCTATGAAATAAGCTGTAATTTATTACGCAATTATTTCAACATCAGTGTATTTATTTAACTCATGTTCTTCGGGATCAAACGAAACGCAACCTTTTTTACAACACTTTAGTCTAAAATCCGAAAAGGATTTGCGTACATGTATCCTCATTTTCGCTTCTCTTTTTTTGAAATCTTTGAACAATTTGTTATCAATTAATCTAAGCCCAAACCAAACTGCAGGAATGTATCTTCCTTCTTCCTTTAAAAAATGGATGCGTGCATTATTGTCGCAGCTGTGTCAGTATTCTAGATTCAAAAGCGTGGATAGATACCCAAGATGCGGTATAAGAATGGTTTAACGAAATTAGAAACTGTTTGATTACTTGAATCTTAATTACAAAGAAAAAATTGCAGTAAATTTTCCATCTTAAAAATCTCACAGCTCTGCATCACTTTGCACGCAAGTCGAGAAGGCTAAAGAACTTTGAAACAATTCTCAAACAAATATTGATAATTTAAAATGGTAATTATTAGTCCAGTCGCTTAATAAAAAAAATTGCGAACGTGAAAATAAAACTTGGTTTATTTGCACTTTTGCACTGCATGAATTGACTCAAATAGCGTTCGAAACCCGCAACTTTATCGCGTTTGGTGTTGGTCATCTTTATTCAGGTGTTTTTCAGCAGGATGCAGATGCATAAACAACAAAAAAGCTAGAGTTTGTTCAACCGGTTCAACTTCAACGAATCTTATAAGAATGATAATAATGGTAATGATAAATCAGTCACGAATTTAATCTGGCACTGTCCGTGAGGCTTAAAGAACACGTTTCATTACGTGAAATCGTTTCGACAGTGGAATAAAGCAAATCATATCAAATCAAATTAAAGATTAAGTTTTTGAACTACAAGCTTCACTTTACGTGATTATGATTAAAGTTTGAACTTTTATTCCATGTAAATACTACAGGCTAAGAAATTAAAAAGTTTCTTTCGGTAGTGAAGTTTAGTACTTCGAAAAAGTGATTTCAGCGCGGTACATCATTGAGCGTGGCGATATATTAGCGAATGGCGATACTCAGAAGTTGAAATATTCAGTCTTACCCTACGTTTATACTTCCCGTTTTGGTTTCACGTTTCACGTCCTGCGTCACGTCGACATCACGCGCAGAATTCACGCGTCAAGTCGGCTCATTTATACTTTCAGTTTGACGGCCGTGAAATTTTCACGATCACGTCACGTTCACGTTGCGCGTAAATTCAAACATAAAAAGTATAAACTGAAATTTTTAAACAAGCTCCAATTTTT
>JAQGCM010001933.1:0-12900 GCA_034699705.1 Hymenaphorura dentifera
CTTGATATCTAATGTCAAGGCGATATTCAGTAAAACTAAATCCTTCGGGCTGTCCCTCAGTCGCGACTGATTATTCCCCATAAAACGTCACACACACAATGTTTGCAAAAGAAAGAGGCGGAGCGCACCAGGAGGATTTATGAGAATCCGTGCGAGTGAAGCGAATATGAGAGCGAGAGTGCGAAATGTAGAAATGGAGCAATATTATTATGCTCCACAATCTTGTTGCTTATACCGTCGTCGACTCAGTGCTGTGTCAGCTATAGATGCCATCCTGTAAATGGCGATGGTTTATCAAGAGCACATGCAATAGCGGAAATGAAACAGCCAAATGTGGTCTGGCTCTGAGCTTCTACTTCTCATTTCAGGCATTCTCTGCGTGTTCTTATTGTTTGTGTCAACACTATCATCGCACTTCGTATGGGTACATCAGGGACTAAACCAAAACCCCATCTCATCCGAGTTCAGCATCAGCTGTTAAATCTTCTTTAGAACGGCTAGAAGTTCAAACAATTGTGAAGAAACTGCTATTTATTGGGCTAAAGCAAAAAGGAAAATTGCTTAGAGTCTATCTGTCCCAGAATATTTTCAATTTGGAAGTAAGTAAGTAAGTACCTGTCTAAATCTGGATTGTGAGAATATTTTAAAATCCAAGTCCTGTTCCCAAGTTAGACCACTACACCGAGGTGCCATTCTTTGACAAAGTACTTAAAATGCATGTACAGTTGAGAAAAGATTGTTGTGGCGAAGATTGAGAGTCATAAAACCGGTGATTCTCATATGGCAATGGCCCTGTAGAGTATTCGTAATGGATTCCTCTACGTTATCCCAAGCGCTGGTCATGGTGCACTCGCAGTCGTACATTGAGCAGTATCATTACAAACAATGCGTGGAATTGCGTCTGCCTGCCTTTATGAGTCTACATTGTATTTTTTATGTATTTTTTGGATAATTCTATTCGAAACCAATGGGAATCTCTTTCTATCCCCATCGCAAACCCATCGCCACGTCTTCAAACGTCAGATCCGAGAGCTAGATGTTGGACTAGTATATGAATTTAGAATTTCCTAAAGTAAAGCTCGGAAACTCAGTCCCAAAGTAGAAAAGCGTTAAAAGTTGCAATGGGTTCGGGCATAATAATAATAATATCGAGAGAGTCCAGAATGCCCGAAATGGAGGACAGAGGCTGTGGGCTGTCTTGCCTTGATTTATTCGGTGCAGGTTCTTTCTTCGTTCATTCGTTCGTTCTACATTAACAGTCCCTGAAGTGTGAGAGAGCCGGTAGTAAAAGAGTGGTTTTGATGTTCCACGGAAGAAGTTCCCTGGAGAGAATGTATGTACTATGTGCGAGAGTTTATATAGTAGAGCTGGAGGTAGGGTAGGACTTAGGCATTTTGGAGAGCGGTAGCTTTCTCCACTGCTTCCTTTTGTATTTTGAAGATAGGTAAGTGTTGAGACCAGAAATTCAAACAGAACAGCAGAGTAGTGCTTAGGCATAATAAATATTTTACATATCTGCTTCCCTGACTAACGTAACTTTAGTTTGTGCGTCTGGAAGTCTCACTTGTACTCTACGTTATATTGTGTGAGGTTGTATCATTGCAAAAGCCAAGCCAGCCAAGCCTTTGCTCCGTTCCTATTCGCGATTCTTTACAAGCGGTGAACAGAGTTGGAATACTCCAACACTCCAAGTCTAGAGTATGTATGTATTATATACTGTACTAAACTACCCATACAGAATATATTTTCATTTCTTCTTTCTAATGCGAAACCATACTTGAGTCATTTTTCTTGTCAGAAAGTCCCAGCGGGCACTTTTCAAAGAGTACTTCAACTCCAACTATGTGTGTCTCTTCATTGTTGGGTTTTAAAGCTTTACAACACATTACCAAAGGAATTCACAAGTATCAGGATGTTCTTTTTATTGCCAGCGATACTTGCAACCGTTTTGGTATTTGGTTCCCAAGAAAGTGGCTTCGTTCGTCGGCGCTGTATTTTACAAATTCTTGACGAAAGGTAGGCGCAGAGCTCCTTTCCTTGAATTAATTGTAGACAGATTTGCTGTTTTGTATGAAATATTTTTGAGTTTTGTACGTACACATAATTCGGCACGTGTGTTTGTGTGTACATGACCACGCACGCGAGATAAAAATTTAGTTGAGGACAAGCATGAATCTACCATCTGTGGCTCTGCATGCAAAATTCATACTTTTTTGGATTTAATCCGGTATGGAGGAAGAGGATATCAATCCCAGAGACTCTGACAAAGTAAGAGAAAACTTTCCATATTCTATTTCCGAGTTGAATGAGAGAAGATAAATTAGGAGCTAGGAGTAAAATTGAACTAATTCAATATATTAAAAGATATGGAGACAAGGGGTTCTTAAATAAAATCCTTGTACCAAGTAATGTATGTTACATGCGCCGCACAAGACTAAAAAGAAGGAAATCGATAGCCTTATTCTCTTTTACTCTTACACGAGTGGTGCGTAATGCCTTGCTGAAACTTAAATTAGTCAGGATTTGAGTTCACAGATTGCTTTCCTTTGTCTTTCGTTTAACTTAAAAAGTTGGCTTCTGGATCCGATAGGCCCTGTCCTTCCAAGCAGTCAGTTCAAAAAGTAAAGGAATGGATTGGAATGCTGGGGACAGAATAAGTTGAATATTGCTTTTTAGCTCTAGAACATTTATATGTACATGCAATCTTAGGGGTTAGAGTCATAAGTAGGCGGATAGATAGATTCTTTCACTTTACATGGAATCGAGGAGACTTGGCCAAGTGTTCGGTCGAAAATGAAGAGAAAGTGTTCAGTTTGGTTTCACCACTCTTGGGACCACAGACTCCAGCCCCCTAGTCTTTCTCAATCTGTTTTCAGGTTTTTGCCCTATTGCAGATCATTACCCAAAGAAAAAAAAGTTTCCTCGTTTATTTCTCAAACCCATTATTCTCCATTCTCTTTATGAGCTTGTGAGAAACTGGAGCTTGAAGGAACAACTTTAAGGAGGAAAATAAAAAAAGTGCTTCTATTGTCCTACATACATTGAAGTACTGTAACGAATTCTGGAAAGGGAAATCAGTTGGGGAAAGCTGCGAAAGAATGAGATAAAGCCCTGCCCTATTACATTTCTATTCGAATTCGTAGAATTGTATTAATTTTGTTTGGAATTCAGTTGTTGTCGCCTTGCACAATGCTTACAATTTTAGACTTTTGTTCAACCCGTGAAAGTAAAATCGAAATAATTATGTATCTATTCAAAGAGTGGAAACCTAAAATAAAAGCAATAGCAATCAAGCCGTAAAATAGTTTATTGAAATGCTGAGAAGGTGGACATTTTAGAAGCAGTTGAAATCTTGTATTGTCGTTATGCTTCTTTGCTGTATCTTTAGCCATACATTTTAGCAATGAATTGCAGAAACCCAAATGGAAGTTATAGGAGAATTGATTCCAAGCCTTTCTCGTTCTTGTGTACCTGCCTGATGCTATAAGACTTCCTGTGCTGAAACTTACAGAAAAACTTTATTCTCTGCACAATTCGGTTAGGCGATTCGTGGTGAAAGTAGAATACGTGGTGCAAGAGTGTGCATAGGAGGAGGTGAATTTCTAGCAGAGGTTCAGGCCAGGCAGAGAGTTCCGTTTTGACAAGTGAAAGCCAATTTACATCTCTCGAAAAGGAGAGACATTGCCATTGCCCCGGAATGAAAAATCACCTTATTTTTCTCAGCTGTGTGCCTACACTCTAAGGTCCAGCAGTCTTCATCAATCAGAGATGCATATTTGCGTGAATCACTCACTTTTCACTTCAGTACCCATTCTATGAACCAAAACTACTTTCTAAGCTAGGGAATTGTATAATATGCACAGCATTGGAGCTGGTTTCTCGTAAGAATTCCGCATTCCTAAAGCACGAGGAAGAAAGCTTTAGCAATCTTTTACATTTGCTTGCATTCCTTGACTTTTTCTGTGGAAATTCACCTCTCCGTACTTTTGTTAAGTTTTCGAAAACAAGTATTCATTTTGTAAAGACCAAATATGCGGGTTGAAATAGAATCAAATTAATCGTGAGTTTTAAATTCGAACCTGGGCACATGTTTGCCCATTTTGCTTCTTCCTGAGGGAAAGGCAAGGAAAGAAACAATCCAAGTCCAAGCCCATTCAGTCGGTTTGGCAATGAATCGCCAATCGATTGCCCTCTCGCTTCAACCCGCTTACATTTCTCTCGTTTTTCACCGACTTACTCTATTGCAGCAAGGCAAACGCAGACCAGCTTTTGCACGACTCAAGCAGGAATATCTGCGGATTCGGCCGAATTCTTTGCTCTTTTTCTTGCTTACTTGCGAACTTTGGATTGTCTAACTAAAACCCGGAACCGCAGCAGCGTAAGATAACGAATCACATATGTTAAGAGCAAAGTCGCAAAGGAATCTTCCTTTCGCTCGACATTAGGCGCGACGGATTTAGTTATCATACTACATACTCATACACCCCGCACTATTTTAGTAAGCGCTCGGTTAGCTAGGTTGAAATAAAACAATTGAGTACCAAAAACCAACTCGAAACGATACATAAGTTAGGTGGAAATCTTGACACGTTCCCTTCAGTGTTGCAAATTTAATTCCCATAGATATGAAGGGCAGCTCTTCAGCTGACTCGGTCTACAGTAAATTTATATACGTAAAGGTTCATATTTAGTCAACACGTGCAGGTGCTCTGTAGCAAGTAACATTCCAAACTTATTTGGAGTAATAGGAGTTGAACCCAGGGAATTGCTAATGGAAGGAAGATGAGGGTTGCAGGCAGCGTGAGTATTTCTACTCCCACACTCACTAGAATGTTACTAACCTCGTTGTTCATTTTCTTGTTCTCTTACAGCGATCACGGAGCAAGTGCAAGCCGTTTTGGGGAATATAGCCGAACTGCCGTGTGACTTGAGTGTCGTCGTGGGAGATAAAATTCGTCTGGTGCTCTGGTCCAGAAACAACACGGTTATTTACAGGTTTGTAACCTCTCTCATGTCTCGTACACCCTTACCCGCCTTTCCTTGTGGATGTTCACCTATAAATGTTCCGCTCGCTCTGGTTTATTGCCTGTGCACATACTTACACCAAAAGCTGGGCCTTCTTTCCAAACCACACTTTTGGTAGGACTGTAAACTCACGCGGGGAAAGCTCGCTTTCACTCGGTTTGCGCCTTTCGCCTACTTTAGCTCCTATTTATGCGAAATTCTTAGCTCTAGGCCGACCGACTCTCAACGTTTCAACCTAAGACGATAACCAATCGTGTAATAAGGTTATTCCAGTTGGATCTCTGTGCGCAATGCAATGTGGATATATTATAGAATGTACATGTGCACCGAACCCGCAACTTGGAGGTTTAGTGACGCATTTCCGTACGACTGTGACCCAAAGAACCAAGAGTTTTCCACAACTTTTCTCATAAAATTGTCAGCCTGCAAGATTCAAAGCTGAGCAAATCAGAGATCTACGACTTTTGCGAGCGAGGATTTGTGTCATTCTACTCTTCAGCCCTACATAGTGAATCTTGACTGATCGATACTTTCAAGTAGCAGTAGCACACAGCAAAATTTTAAATTCTTCGCAGGCAGAAGAATGTGTGAGTCTGAAAGTTCAATGGATCGTATTGATTTGAATATCTGTGACATTTATTGACTTGGTGAAGCTAGAGTAAAAGAAAATTTTGAAACTTCTCTCACAACAACTTGTATACTCAATCACACTTAGTAGCATTTTTTGGTCATAACTGCAACACTTTTCTTAGGCCACACTTAAAAACTCATAATATCCACTGCGGCTATATTACGTATGACATCCATAGTTAGTCCATGCGACTTTCTTCCAAGGAGAAAACATGAACTTAAAACGGTTACTTTCTTTCTTGGGCATTGGACTCCTTGGTTGATGGGTGGGTGGTGCGCTCCTCTCGTTTTGGCTCTGTCTATGTGTGTACATTGGTTGGGATCAAGGAATGCAGAACGTGTGAGGAGTGCCTGAGTGATACTATTTCCAAACCATCACTCACTCCGGCCAAAATCTAGGAATAGGAACGTGCAGAGAAGCGAGAGAATTGAGTTGGGCCTTGCAATTCATGCGTAACTGTGTCTACATTTCTATTTTTCTATTGCTGGACAGACTTGTTCTTGGCTTCTTGGCAGCTCCAGGGTTTTAATATGTATGCAAAACCATATTCTGGTCCCATGTGTCGAGGAGTGTCCACAAATCTAAATCAAGAGGCGCTAAATTGAACTCTCTACAAACAACATATTTATGTGTGCCCTGAAACCTCATTCTTGGAGTTACCGCTAACAGCATTATTGTTATGCCCAAAGATTTTCCTCCGTTCCCACGCATGAATTAACTGCCTCTGATATGCTTGGAGGCAGAGGTCACGCGTAATAGTTATGGATGCCTCCTTCGATGTCTCTCGGGAACTAGTGAGGGAGTTTTGGCAGATGTGTTGTCGCAAGACAAACCGTGCCAACTGAGGAGTTTTCTAAACTTTTTACATAAAGAATTTGTAGGTGAAACCGTCACAAGGGACCGTACTTTGAATGGAAGATATTCAATTGTGAAAATCAGTTTTGCTCGGAATTACAGGGATTGGGAAAAGCGAGTTTTCAAATCAAATTCAAGTTCACGATTTGAGATGATCTCTTTAGAAATGCTAGCAATATGTTTATGACTAGGTGAAACAAAGCATGGCAAATGGAAATAAAATATATGTATGGGTAAAGCATGTAGTTGTGTAGGAGAAGGAGTGTACTTCTGCACACTGAATGTATGATCTCGTTTACGAAGTGAGCCAGTCAAATTTTATGCCTCATGTGCTGTCCTTTGAGTGAGTAATAGTGTAATGGTACTCATGAAAGAGACAAGAGAAAGAAAACTTGCGTTCTTTATTCATTCAACCACATGAAAGAAAAGAATCAGGAAGGCAGAGACAAAAAGAGAAAACGAAAAAGAAAGCCTATCTGGGAATTCTCGTCAAGAAATAAAGCAACAGAGCCCACAACTTCGAATGCAGTATGCGAGCAAGTCGTTTTTAGAGTTCAATGCTGTAAAATACCCGTGGCATGCAAGTTGAAAGCGAAAGCAAAAGTCTCGACTTGATTTCTCTATGTTGCAGCAGTGCTGAGATGTGATGTGTTGTGCATTGTAGGGAAAGAATAGACTTCAGTTTAGTAGAAAAGTTGACGAACCGTTCTCTTTCGTTGTAAAAGGAATTCAGCATGCAGAATTCACTTCAGGCAGCTTCCGAATCGCAGAGGAAGGATAATATTTTTCTGCCTCAGAAAAGATGCCGCAAATCAAAAATGTCCGGTTCGAAGTCAGTCGAGTAGAAAAATGCTGAAGTACAAGAAGAATATAAACCATTGCATTCGTCGTACTCGGAATGTGCATTGTCTTCCCGTTTGTTTTCAGGCCTGGCTGACTTAATTTGGTAAACAACATTACAACGCTATTAGGGCGGGGCGTTGGAATCCTTATGGGGTCAAGGCGTGGCTAAATTCAAACCATGGTTTGTTTGCTTTGGCCAAATGCGATGCAATGAAGTGAGCATGACTTTTTTGTTCAATCTTTTGGAAACTTGACACTCCTTTGATAGAATTGTCCTTTATTTTCTTGGCCGTCGTCGTTTGGCGCAGCAGGTATTCTCCTTAGTACAAGGCTAAGGCTCCAGCCAATTCAATGCACATATGACGCATGCAATGAAGGGAATGTGATCTGATTCAAATCATTAAACATTTTTCGGTTTTTGTTCTACTTGCTGTATATCTACAATGGCTTGAGTATTAGCTCGACCCTCGGCTGCAGTGGAAAAATGACGAAATTGTTCTGTACTAATGATAAATTGTATTTGATCAATTTTTGCAGTTTGGACGTTCGGGATAAGGTCGTGGATGAAGCTCAGCATTGGTTCAATGAGCAGTTATTAGGTGGAAGAGCTTTTTTTCGGACTTCTGTCGACCCACCAAGTCTCATAATTGAAAATGTCAAAGAAGACGACGCTGGCCTCTACAAATGTCGTTTGGATTTTAAACGCTCGCCAACTTTCTACAGGAATGTCAATCTCACCGTTATCAGTAAGTTAATTTTTACCATTTTTAACGCATCTACTACATTTAAACGCCAGCGATCCGATCACTTAATCTACCGCAGCTTTGAGAGGCTTGAATGATGAGTTGTACTTGTAAGTATTGGTATTTCTCGCCAATGCAATTTATTGGCTCGATTTATGGGTCGAAATAGCCTTTCATTACCCGCATGAAGTATTTTTTCACAATGAAGTATTTGTATTGCATTCTGCACCATGTAAGCACCGAAACCAACCACCTAACAAAATCTTGAGTGGAGTATATAAGTGATGGTCAGGAAGTATGGAAGTGATGATTGAGCTGGAAGGGTCACTCGGAGCAGGAGAAAGAAAACATTTCATTCGTAGTATTTTGGGGGCATTTTCTGGACCAGTATTTTTCGTGAAGCCAGCAGTTGCTGTGATGATCTGCAGTGCAGTACAATATGCTTTGGCAGTCAGTCAAGTGCTTTGCTTGTGTGCAAAGTCCGTGAAACAATGACGAATTGTGGATTACAGTAGCGTGTTATGGTGCCGTGCCCTGTCGAAGGAGAAATATGCACATTAACATTACGAAACCTAAAGGAAAGCGAAACATATAAAGTCAGCGTTTTTGGCTCGAGTGGTCTATGAGGGAATTGCTCTCTTTAAAAATGGTTGGTGATTTGTCACTGTGTACAACACTGAATGCTCTCTGCTAAGCGAAAGAATTCTTGAGAAAGTCAGAACAGAATGAAGGACCCGGAGCAGCAGTCTGGAGTGCTACGAAAAAAATCTTCAAATCTGGCTTCGATTGGCGCCTGCAGAATAAAGCAAGGAAAGTCCCTATTGGCAAGTGGAAGACTTATGTCGATGTGTCAAGGAAGAGTGGTCATTTTATGAATACTTTTCACGCCTTTATATATGTACATCTCAAGGGTTTAGAGTCAAGCACGAGATCTGAATCCAAAATCTATTATGTGAGTGCACCCAATGATACTTTATCACACTCCACGTCGGCTTCTATTCATCCAGTGGAGAATTCAGTTCAGATTCATAGCACTCGCACTCCCGATCCAGCCTTCTCAACAGAATAATTGATCTTTTATGGCCACTTCGGGATTCGGATTTTTCTCCGTAAAGAGCGACAAAGGGAGTAAGAGATAGACAGTTTCGAATTTTAGCTGAAATAGCATGTAAGATATCAATATCAAATGCTAGGTGATGTAATAAGATATATAGTCCATTATCCAGTGCATCAAAAGGAATTGTTGAAAATGGACCATTTGAAATTTCGATGTAACCAACAGCGGATGTAATGCAACTCAACGCAAGGGTTCGGAAGAACTTCAACAAGATTTTGTACAAATTATCGTAGCAAGGCCAAATGCATGATTCCGAACGCTTTGTAAGTTTTACGGCTCTGTTTTTCCAGTCGGAGAACGCGAAAGACTGACTCGTATTTGATTACCTTTTCAACCCTTTGAGTTTAGTTTTTCATTTTACAAATCCCTGAGGGGAAATTACGGGGAGCAAATTTAAGATCTTCCAAGTTTAGTTCTAGACATTTGTGGAAGAAAGAAGAAAAAGTGAAAAGGGATTGAGAACTTCTGACAAAGAATCAGAATCCTACATTTTCTTTTCTTTTGTGAATGTCGGGCGGAAGTTTGGAAGAATTCATCAGAGACTGAGTTCTACGAAATGTTCAAATGATCGGAAACTCTTCCCTTGGTGTTTTCTCTTTTTATGAGTTTGGTGTTTGGCAGATTTAAAATTAAATTCTGAAAGTTTATAGGTTTTCCATTTCCGATAGAATCACTGCTGCTGCGACGCTACTATGTGGTACATACGCTTTCTGTTCTGTGTGAGTGTTAATATAGACATTAAATCTCACTTTGTTTTTTGCTCTTTTGAAAATCTTTTACTAACAATCTGTGAGCTATCCTTCTACTTGCTAACCTCAAAACATGACTGGCAGATTAAACGTTGAAATAAAATTTCCAATCCACCTACTCCACATTAAACTCAACTGAAATTAAGTCAAACCGTTAAGAGGATTCTTGATGGTCTCATTTTCATTACTGGACTTGGTGAAAGAATAATGAAATCCAAGTCTAGTCTAACTCCCTGACATGACTACGAGCAGTTAGAATTCAGTTAAGCGAATGGCTTGAGTTCAAAATTGAGAATCCGTGCTTGGCTGTAACTAGTTGAATGTCTTCACGTACGCACTTTACTCCACTTAACTTTTACTTCAGTTGTTGTCTTATGGGAAGTTAACATTAGAGAAATTAAGTCCTTTGATCCCCAAAGGGATGATTGCGAAACATTACATTAAGCAGCAGAGAACAGAGAAGAGAACCCAGCCGAAGTGACTCTGACTCTGGAGTGGCACTCCTTGCTTACATATTATTATTACTTAAAACATTTGCTCAAGAAGATTTCCATTTCCTCGACTTGAGACCCGACGCCAAGTTCTGTGCATTTTGTTTACACTTGCCTCCTGGCCACTTTGTATTTCGTAACTAACTGGAGATTACTTGGCTTCAGATCGTAAAAATATTTTGCATAATTACTTGTATCTCTTGATATGTAAATAGGATCGGAACCGCAAGTCCAACAACAGGGCATTTATTTCCTTGTAGCTTACTATGCAAGATAAGTTAGGATTATCCTTAGATTAGTTTTTGAAAGCAACCGTTTGTTTGAGGGCACACTTTCCAACTTTTGAATAAAAGGGTTCTTATATTCGTAAACTTTTTGCTATGATAGCTTTGCTGATTCTGAGATGGTTCTACTAATATGTTCTCAATATTTTTTGTAAATTTATCAATTCATTGAACGCTTTTACAAGCAGACATTTTGATAATCATTCGAAAAAATAACTTCTTTTCATATAAAACTGGTCAACGGGCAAATTATTATTTTGACGGAACAGTTTTTCCAAGGGATACACGGTTTCCTTCCAGCAGAGCAGGTGCGAGCCACTTGTAGTGAAAATGTGCCATACTTTGTTGTACTCTCCGCTGCACGACAATCCCTCATTACCAGATCCTCCCTAGATTACAGATAGTTATCAAAACTCCTAACTTTGGACGAAATGCAATGAACTCGTGATCACATCTCCAAACAGTTTACCGCCACCGCCTCGCCAGAAAATGTGCATATCTGTATTCTTGCTCGAAAGTAACTCATAATATAAGTAGCGCTTGAAATAAAACTCTAAAAAAGCTCACGCGTTATCTAAATCTGTCTTGTCAGACAAACTCAACTACCTTACTCAGCACACTGCATTGCACGCAGTATTTTATATTGAGTTCATTTCATCTTTGGAACAGATACAAACACAAATCAGACAGGAAAGTTTCAAATTTCACGTACTCCTTCAACTTCAACCCTTCCTTTTCAAGCGTGCAAGTGGTGGAAAGGCAATACTAATAACAGTTTCATTTCAACTGCAATTATTTACTCACCCTTCCTTCTCTTGAAAGGGTTCGGTTGGCTATCCATCCGTGTATTAAATATAACCCGGGTTTCTGACCTTCCCGACCTAAATTGCTAGGTAGCTCTTAAATCTCAACTTGGGGTGACGGCGATGTCTTCTACTTAAAAAAACTACGAAAGCATGCATACATCATGCACATGTACAACATAAATATTATGTCAGGAATGGGAATTCGTTGTGTAAAATTGTTATTAATATGCACATTGGAAGGGTAGGAGCGCCCCTTTTCCCTAAGGCACTCGCACTTCAATCAGGAGGAAAAAACTTCGGGCGAGCTAATGAGCAGGTAGAATCATTTGAATTGACACCTACAGATGTGCTGTTCGCTTATTGTGCTCATGCACTACCACCTCGTTTGTCTTGAATTCAACTCTTGACACTTTGGAATGCCTCTCGATGTGGGGCATTTCCATCACACTTTTTTGAATTCACCTTTTGTGTCAAGGGTGTTCTGCGTTCATCACTATCGCTTGGATACCCAAGAAGTTCAGTTAGAGTCAAAAGAATGGGCGGGTGGTCAGATCACTGATTTGAAAGGTTGGAATGCTTTCATTGTATGAGTTCAGGAGTGAGCAGTTGGAAACAGATTCATCAAGATGCTTGGCATTATAAGCAGAATAATTTGTTCAACATTGCACGAGGAAGTTTTGAAAACGTTTCCTGCAGTGAAATATGATATAATAGCTCTAAAAAAATTGCACTTGGCTTGCGAGCATTCACTTCCTTATCCAGATTCAAAGGAAAGGCGTTGCTATCGCCTTGAGTTTCAAAATTTTTGGTCCCGGAACCATTAAAATTTCCCGACTAGGAAATGTTTGGTTACACCCTAGTGTATATTCAAATTCAATTATATCAGATTTGCGCTGGATATGTGCACTCAATCTTGAGTGAATTATAGGTTGCCAACTTTCAAAAACAACGCCAAATGATGTAGGTTGGACAACAGAAGCTAAAACGTCCATCAGTGCCATAATACACACGTATGAGATGAATTTGTAAGCTGTTATTAACTGCATTGAAAATTAGTATCCCACTTTTATCAAAAATGGAAATTCCGCATCCGCATTTGTAAACACGAAGTGCCATGCTTTGCAGTAGTTCTGCTCTATGACTGGAGAGTGGAGAGTGAAAGCATACGAAATGTTATATTTCCGTGAAGTAAAAAAATATTTTCTTGAACAAAAAGAATACTTACATATAATTCTCTCAATTGGGTTGTCAATGTTTATGTATGACTCCAAAAATTACAAAATCAATTCAATTCAATTCAATTCAATAGTTTATTTCAGTGACAAGAATACATAATTTGACAGTCAAATTGTTACC
>JAQGCM010001934.1:0-12896 GCA_034699705.1 Hymenaphorura dentifera
CTGAGAGACAAATCTTGGATTTTTTGTTGTGGATATGAAGTACGCTTACAAAGTTTAATCTGCGCACATCACATACATTCACAAGTCTGAGAATTTGGAATTTTAGATTAAATCTTGGCTGATCTTTTAGCTCAAATTCTTATTCCATCATCTTGCAATTAAGTTGTGCATTCGGTAGGAAAGACCCTTGGGAACAGGATGAGCGCAGAGCTTGTGGGATCCGGTCAGTTTTATATTAATCCGGCCTAAGACAATGAACTAAACAAAGGCAAAACGTTACGGAGACGAATTATTCCAAGGTGTTTTTATTCAATTAGCTAACATTGACCTTTCCGCACCAAGAGACAAGTCAGCTAATTATCCATCCATTTGTTATCGCTCACAATTTG
Source organism: Hymenaphorura dentifera (assembly GCA_034699705.1). Classification (NCBI taxonomy): domain Eukaryota; kingdom Metazoa; phylum Arthropoda; class Collembola; order Poduromorpha; family Onychiuridae; genus Hymenaphorura; species Hymenaphorura dentifera. The sequence continues at coordinate 390 of JAQGCM010001934.1, forward strand.
TTATTTAGCTGGAGTTGGACGTGTAGTATTTTCAGTATGATTTGGTTGATCATGTAAATCGTCACAATGAATAATGAAATGACAAAAATATGAAAACTTAAAGGTTCGCATTTCGCAATGCAATTATTGTGAGCTTCTTCTATTTGTAAACTACTACATTTTGTGTTTTCAATTTGTTTTGGCTTACATTGAAATTTTATTTCTATACATGCTTATAGATAAAGAATTAAAACAGTAGGACAACTAAATAGAAATGATTGTCATTGTAGAGAGGATGCATGAAATTACGTAAGCATCCGCATCAGTAGATTTGATTCACTTTCTTGCCCCTACAAAGTACAAGTAGGGATTGGATTACACAATATTGGGAGTTGTAATTATAAGGTTTTGGTTGACCCACAGTTGAATCACTAGAATCATAATCCTCAACTAGGTAGACAGTTCAAAAATTAAGAATGTCAAACCAATTAGGATTTATTTTAATGGGGTCGCGTGCCCTGTCAGGCATTAATTACTGAATTGCTCCCAGAATTACTTTCAATTAAACAGACAATGAAACACAAATGCGTTGGCTCCTTCACTCGACACCTCCTATTGCGTAAGGTGTAAGCAGCTCAGATTTTGATCATAACCGAGATTTTTCATCTAGCACAGAGTTAAAGTTGGCCCTGTGCGTGTTCTTTATGCTATTATTGGGAATTATTAGACAAGAATTTTTGCAGGCTTTGTACGCATAGATATAAAAGTTCGTTCAGCTTCATAATTACAGCGCGGTCAAAGTTGTCCCTTAATTGTCACGGTCTGTTCGTCATGTTCTCAAGGTTTTTGTTCAACCATTAACTCAAAGCAATTCATAATCGTAAGTGTAAACTCCAAGTGCCTTTCAAACGTTCACAAATCCAAGACAAAAATCAAGCACAACTGTAGCTGCAGAAAATTAGTTAGATCTCGAGTCTCCTTGCAATCGGATACAACTATGAACATACTTTCTTTTATTGTTGAAATGAGTGCCTGGCAGGGATATTGGCACTTTTATTGAAGTATTTGCTAATTAATTGGAAGTGTTGCGCAACTGCATTTTTGCTAGCTCGTAAAGTCAAGGAAAATCTTGAAATCTGAGCTGAGGAAGTCGGTTCCAATTCACTCCAAGGCGGTGCCTTAAAAGTCATTTCGATAGTTCAGCCACAGAAAAGCAGTAAAATTAAGATTTATTTTAATTGATCTCGTGTTACGTCACGACTCAATAATTACATAATGAAACTGTCCTCACATCATGAATGACTCATGTTACAATGAGACAATGAATTGTAAAAAGTGTGTGAGAACTTCACACGCTGAGGCTAGGCTCAGGACGACAAATTCTAATCGCAAAGCTCACGGCCCGACTGCAAGTTCAAGATGATTAAGAAGCTCTAGAGGCTCCTAAATGCAATGCAATGCACACACACGCAATGCACTTAATCCCGACCATGTAATTCTAATTATAGACTTGACTTCCGTTTCCTATGCAGCTCTAATGCAAGTCTTCAAGTTTTCTTTCCGTGTAAGAAATTGGAGCTGATAATTAATATGTAATATTTAAGAAGCAAGACAAAAAAGTGAAGAACTGAACAGGAATATCCCGGTAGTAATACTGTTACTCAAATTTTCTACTTTTTGTAGTAAGGAAAAGTTAAAGTGAAAAAAAACGAGTGATTCATTCGTGTGATTATGAGCATTTCATATGGTAAATTATTCCAATTTGCTGTGGACATTAATGTACGGCTATTCTTTCTACCATTTGCTTTGCCAACCAGATCAGATCGTCGTCGTTTTTACCTCACACTGCTTGGCTGACGGAAGGGCCAACAACGGTATGAACGGTGCTTTGGTGTTGCGTGGGCGGACGGGAAAAAAACCAAACAATAAAAATCTGGAGTTGGGCTCATCAATTGAGTCAATGGTAGTTGAAAGGTCTGGAATGAAGTGTGAGAAATTTTGCTGCACTTTGTGGAAAGCTTGCGGAAATGCAAACTGTGAAATTCAATTCTTTAGTTAGATGAGTCAGAGAGATTAGGTTTCATTTTCATGGAATGAAATGAAGCAAGGGAAATTTGATCTCATGTATTCCATGCGCTTATGCCTTGTATCGCCGCATTGTGTAAAAATGCACTTGCACCGGTAAACTTATTTGAAAATGAAAACAACGGGAAGATAATTTACTCATCGTTAGTTGTACGATGCGCGATGTGAGTAGAAAATCCAGTCTTGGGAAGCGTTCACTTCGAACAGCAAAACTTTGTGTGGAATTCTGTTTATGGTGGGCAAAGCCCGGGTAATACTTCAGGAGTCGATTGATATAATAATTGGAATTTTGAGGGTCGAAACCCGATTTTGTTTTGAAGCTGCACCGGTCACACAATCTGCTATTAGTGTTATTCTAACGTCGACGAACCCTATTTTTGGTCACTGGCATTGACAACAATAAAATTACAGTCCAAATATGTCCGATTTCATGCTTATAAAAACATTTGTAATTCTCTTGACTGAGTAATACTTGTTCTTATGGTTATTTCTTAGCAATTTTTGTTGGTTTATAATTCTTACACCACTCCCTTCAACAATACTCATTTCGTATTCACTTTCGGAATCAATTATCGAGGGCACGTTGAGTGGATATGCAAATAAAATACATCATCGAATTCCTTCGTCGCAGAGTGAATTGCTTTCACACAAAAGTTCCAAGCAAGTCAAAAGATGCAGCTCGGAGTGTGAGGAATAGTGAATTTTGTTTGGTCGTTTTGTTGGATCTGCGAGCGTCTGATACTCTGATTCATAGTTGAATGAATGAATGAATCGCCTGTCTTGTCTAGTGTTGATTATTTGACACCACTCTCTTTCCTTGAATTCATGACTTGAGAAGGGAAGACCAGACTCACTGTTGGCACTGGCACTCATTGTTGTTAATAATTGTTGCGTTACTTTGATGAGTAATGCCACAACTATTCCATCATTAGCGTCAGGTTCCCACGCGTCCAACATTGCAACCTTACAATGTTAGTACAAAAGATTACTGTGCAATTGCAAAAATGCAAATACGTGTTGATTGTATCACACTTCCCATATTCTTCATTCCGGTTTGCACACCAACAAAACAAAGTGTTGAGAAGAAACTGTCATTTTCCCGCTCCTACCCGCATATTTCCGTTCGCAAATATAACGTTGCTCCAAGTTCAAGTTCATTGTACTTTTTCAGGATTCTTTGCAAAAAAGTGAGCTTTTCACCAGGTCACTTTTATTTGACAGCAATGCTTTCTTTCCTCGTATCAATTTAATTTGGCAATGAATGCATTGATTAAAGCAGAAGCAATTTGATCGAGCAATGTTTAGTAAATTTAGTGGTGAGAAGGAAGGGAAATTGAGGATAAATTGTGTATCTATCGTGTGTCGAATTTTATCTAAAAGGCAAGCAATTGTGAAATTAGTGGTTATGCCTGCCATCCACAAAATTTGCTGTTCGTTTTACTATACTGTAAATTGTTAACTAGGTGTGTAATAACTTTATTTTGTTGAGTCTTAATCCTATAGCTCTGCTTACAGGAATAACTTTAGTACTTGAGAGTCAGAGTTGCAATGCGACTTTAGTAAAAATGACAAATCGAAGGTACACTTTACGATACAATTAAAAGAACAGATTTTAGGGATTGGAGCAAAAAAAACTGTTCAAGAATGAATTATATTAACAATGAAATATTTTTTCTATTTTCAGGAAGTCCAATAAATGAATCGACAACAAAGAATTCAGTAAATCAGAAAAACGACTGAAAGAATTGACATTTATTCTACAAAATTATCAAGGTGAGAGAGAGACATTTCAGTGCAAATTCTGAACTATTCAAACTGCAGGCTAGTTGATAAATTACAAGACGGTCTACTCCATTTTTGTGGAGAAATGTCTTTACAGACAGACTTCTCTGATGATGAAATTCAAAACATTGTTCTCTAGAATTTTACGAATATTTAAGCTCGAACGAACCAGAAAAAGGTGGAAGCTCCAATGCCAAGGGCATTTGCAATGGTTTGTTTTCACATTTCAAACAGGTTTTGGCACTTATGATGATTTCTTTTCTCACTCTATAAAACTATTTACTACTGCCAGGGGAAGGGCAGTAAAATCTAAAATCGAAACTCTTTAATGTGATCCTGCAATGACGAAAGTACGTACATAAAACGCATTAGACTGTATGCAAGAATAAATAAACCATGATGGAGATTGATCCTCAAACATAAAAAATGGTTCATGGTTGACCTAACACAATACACAACACAACAGACAGCCCTTAAAAAGTATCCTTTGGTTGCGTTTACAAATTCGAAGGACAACCAAATTTTTCAACAGTCTAGCTTTCAATTCCGGCCAGACGGAAAAAATGGACTGGGAACGCTCGTAAATCCTAAAGTGCAAAACCTGCAATTTACCTTTCGTACCTACACTGGATTTCCCGTAGTACAGGGATTCAATCCCCTTTGCGGAACTCCCGACATGGAGTTAACATAATTTAAAATATTTTTTTTTTCAATTTTGCGGTTTCCGTTTTAAGTAGTCTATCCATACGATGATTCATAAATTTCAGTTCTTTGCTTTCTTCCTTAGGCAACTTGTGGTTTTATAAGATCGTATAACATATAATTTGCCAAAAATTTATGGGCACCCAAACATTTTTTGCATTTCTTTCCAAAATTTTCAAGGTCGATTGCTAGCAAATCACGTATATCCTTATTGCAAATGTGCACTCGAAATTCCATTTCAACTTCTGATTTAATTCATGATTTGCAATTTGCAGATGAGCGTCTCCAGCGGAAGCGACGTCACAATTCCAATTCAGGATTCCCCTCCACCTCCTCCATCTCCTTATGGAAATCGAAATAATCCTGGGTCAAATCGAGGGGTCACAAGCAAGACCCCTGAGCCTAGAGGAGACATTGGTGCCGCCGCAAGTGGTGTGGACAACAATGCTTTTCAATCGACTGAGAACCAAACCAATGGTCACAAATCCCTTAACCAAAGTTCAGACAAAAGGTCACACCACACTGAAATTCCAATGAGTGGAAATTCAGATAGTTCTGCTGTGCATGAGGCCGTGAATTCTGAACTTATCAACATGAATGTTTTGGACACAATTCCTCAAAAGCCGCAACCAGAGTTTGGACCTTATGAAAATTTTGACGAATATTTTATTTCTGTGAATCAACATAAAAAATTCCTCAGGTTAATTCCTACGTCATTCTGTATTTAGCAAATAGGAATTGCTGCAAAAATTCTGAATGTTTTTATTCTTTGAATTGATAGGAGAGGAGAAAAATTATATGTGACAAAAGACAAGAGAAAATCCAGCAAATGGAGAAAATATTTGTGTTGGCTGATTAGTGCCTTCATTCTCGCCGCCATTGTTACTCTTGCAGTGTTGGCTGGAGGTCAGTTTTTCTTTTGGTCTTTAGCAATTTTTCTGGGAGATAAAAGTACATCAATTATAATTTTGCATTATCACCCATTCTTGTATTTGTAGTTGGGCTACTCCCAAGCAAAAGTCCTACATCGCTTAGTATGGTAGAAACGACAACAACACCGAAACCGGATGGGACAATCACACCTTCCAGTCAAAACGAACAATCAACATCGACCTCTGAACGACAACAATCGACTTCTTTTGCACCAGACGAATCATTAATTTCTTCCTCAACTTTTGCAACGCCAGTGTTCGACAATTATGGTATTTCGAAAATGCATGTGGCCGAACGCTTCCCAAACTGTCTGTTTGTATAAATAATTTGTGTATTGAATGTTAGTTCCATCGGCGGCGGACATACAATTGACTCTGGACAACGGTACTTATGAGGATAGTCTCTCGGATCATACTTCGGAGAAATTCATTGAGTTGGCTACAGATCTAGAGCAGAAGGTAAGGAAAACAATTATAATCACAACATTAGCTTGTGATTATTGCATTCTGACAATACAATGAAACTTGATTATGGGATTTATAGATTAAACGAACTCTGGAGGCTGACGGGAAATTGCAGACAGCTTTTGTTCGAATCATGGAATTTTCGTAAGTGTTAATTTCATATAAATTATGACAGATTGAAGATGTGCCTATTCTGAAGTATTTTTAGTATTAATTATATTTTACTTGATTGTAGACCTGGCAGTATTGTTGCAAAGATTCGAGTTGGATGGGTTGACGATTCTCAAGGTTTATCTGACGTCCAGAGATTTGTTTCCACGTTGAAGACAATAGGAGATTATGAAATTCGCTCAGGCACAACGACTTCTTACCGTAAGTTGTTACAATAAAAAATGTTGTTCTCCGTCATTTTGCACAATTTGTGTCTGTCACATTGACCTGATTTCGGTAAAATGCTGAGTAATATCATAAACCAAGTATTACGAGGTTCAGTGTTGATTCACCTTTGACAATGCACAATAGAGAAAAACATGATTCCAATACATTTGAGCGTCGTCATCAAATCACTACCTGCTTTTGTCCTTTCTAATAATTTCACAATAGTTTAGGCTCAACGAAAACAAAAGAGTGCAAAGGCCACACCTTAAATAGTTTCTCAGTTTGTTAATTTGCTCTGCCAATTAATTCGGCCGCGTGCTGTGTCACTCAAAATGAATGTCAAAATTACGAAGTACTTTGTCAGGCAGAATTCAGAAATAGTCATTCAGTTCCATTCAATCCCCAATCATTTCAGCCGTGTACATTGTACTCTTTGCACAGAACTGTCCCATCACACCTTTGACTTTATTACTTGAATCTGATCAGACTTTATTTTCCCACAGCGCTGTACAATCTTTGCAAAGTTTCCAACAATGCCTGCTCCAACTATTGCACATTCGACTATGAATCCCTGGATTTCCTGTGCACTTGTCCCGATCATCTGCTTTTGGCTGAAGACAAGAAAACTTGCCAAGAAATCCCACAGGCTCCATCTTCGTCTCCGTCAGCTCCTTCCGAAAACATAACTGAATTAGAAACAAGTCCAGAACCGGAAGTTCCATCCACAGTTTTGCCAGAGCCCGAAGACGAAGTTACTGTACAACCAGTAATTCCGGAAGCTAGCCCTACACCTGAGCATGAAATTGAAGTGAAACCAGTTTCATCCACAACAATTTCACCTGTCGTGGAACCTGTCGATGCTTCCGAGATTGCAACGAATGGAACTGACGAGTATTCATCAAGTGAGGAAACAATTTCTCCTGCGCATGTCTTGCCAAGTGCTTCCGAATCGCCCAGCCCACCAATTTCACCAGAGGATGAAGTTGCAATTGTCACAACAAATCCACCCGATGTGGATTACAATACTGACGTTAATCCAGAGCTTACACCAGATCGACAAAATGATCATCACATTGCAAATTCAACAGATAAATTCGCTCAATTCGTCGTTTCCGAACCAAGCATTCACCCAGATATATCAGAATTACCCGTAAATCCATCAACTGAGGAACCAGTTGAACATGTCCACGTAATACCGATCGATGAGATAATCCAACCTTTGGTCACCTCAGATGATCCGACTAGTAGCACCACCACAACTGTTACTCCACTCGTTGAAGTTGTCGAAACCAACACAACGTCTGCTGAAGGTGAATACGAAAGTTCCGAAGAAGAGGTAGAAACGGTTGTTCATAACAGTTCCGACACTAACCGCAGCTCAAGGCTTATACTAGAATCTCCAAGATCTGAAAATTTTCAACACGGTGCCCCAGAAATACTAGAAACACACATTTCTGGAGACGAACATCAACACAATCCTTTCGCTCAAGTTGTCCCTACCATTCAACCATCAGAAGCAGTTGTGCTCGATTCGGAGATCAAACCAACACTTTCAGAAACTGAGCATCATTTGCAAGACCATGTCCCAGAGCAAGAGCAACATCAACCGGAAGTTGTGATCCCTGACTCGGTTTTAGGATCTTCAGAGGAAACGCAAACAGAAGCAAACATTCCAGCACCGGAAGTCGCTATCGAAGCCTCAGAACCAACTGTTCACCAAAGTGTGGGACAAATTTCTGGAGAAAACAGAACAGAAGAAAATGTCCAACAAGCCGCAAAAGGGCCCGAAGAGAACCTTAATTTGCACAACGATTTCCATGTTCACGAACACGTTGAAACTCCAGAAGTAAATTTGACATCATTGGTAGTAACGCCAACTGCTGAAAAATCCCAAGCAGAAGGCTTTCTTCCAACTTCTGCTGAAGTCGAAATCTTACCAACCGGTGTCCCTCCAAGACCGCACATCACCTCGGACGAATTTATGGCTTTTAGTGATGCAAACATGAGTTTAATAAATGCAAAATTAAATCTCAACAAAACAATTCCTAGCGAGCCGTCCTCAGCCTCCATCGAAGGCTCAAGTTATGAAAGTGTAAGCGGAGATGACCCAGAAATTTCATCTCATTCCGAAGAAACCTTGCCTTCACACCCAAATGAACCTTCCTTTCCAACCAAACATCGGGAAATCGAAGAGGTGACAACAATCGTTCCAATCAGTTTAATCAATGACACGGCTGTGAATAATTTGACCGAAAACGTTACCGAAGATCTGGTAAACAGCGAGAATATTTTCCCCATTTCTGAGGAAACTGTGACAGAGAATTCTGGAAGTCGGGAGGCCGAGCACGGCGAAGGAGAAACACAGCATGCAGTTGGCGTCACAGAAATCCACGACTCGACTTCAACAATCCCAACCAAAGTCGTCAGCCCAGAACTTCCCGAGCCAAATCCAATTGAGCAATCCAAACCTGAAACTCCAGAAAAGTTGAATTCAACAGTGACGACGACGCCAAGACAGTCTGGCATTGAAGATGCTCCGTCTTCTCACGAAATATTGGAAACGACTCCATTACCTCTTTACCAGGACAAGGACAAGAATTCTGTCGTATTTTCAACAACAATCCCAATTCTAACGCATCTGGTCGAAAACGAAAGCTCAGCAGAAATCAGTCAAACGCAAAGCCCTTCGACGACGACGACGACTACAACGACGACGATTAGTCCAGAATCTAGTGACCCATCCCTTCCTTCATCAAAAAATACTACTTCGCACTTTTCCAATGAAAATGATGAGAATGAACTGCAATAATTTGTTTCAAATTTCAAAAATAGCTTTTCTTGATGAGTCAAATGAGTAAGTAATGTGTATAAATGAAATGTAAATTTTAATTTTCTTCTGTGTGAATTGTTGGCTTGAGTTGAAATAAAAAATGCACTAATTGTTTAAGAACGTTTCCCAACAACGATAATTCATTCAATCAGGTCGAAGTCAAACCAAATGGAAAAATATTTCATATGAAATTTTCACACTTCCAGAATCAATCAGTAATTTAAAGATTTGAATATTTTTTTTTGCAAAATCGCAACCTTTTATTCTTAGCAAGGCGCTAAACACTAAACACTAATAATTACATTTGAACAACCAACTTAAAATCACTTTACAGAAAAAAAAATGTGGAATTTTAATTTATGACTAATTGAGTCAAAATCAATTTCAAAACCATTTTAGCTTTAACTTATCAATCACTGCATCATACTCTTACACAAAGGTAATTTGTTAAATTAGAATTCGGAGCAAAGTTACCATTTGAAATCGTTTGTTTTTTACCCCAAGCACAGAGCACACGCTCTGCTATGTCAAAACAAAAGAATACGTCTTTTTTTTTGGTTGGATTTTTTGCACTTTCGCTTCATGATTTTTCTAAAAAAGAAGTTGCACCATTAGTACGAGAATTTCCGTAATTTGAAATTCTACACATTCATCAAATTTAACAAACATCAACATGCAGTCAACTACAAAACGAACAGACTAACATTCAGCCGTTTTTTTTTAACGATTTATACACAATTATTGATTATCTAGTAGTAATTTTCCGCGATGTAATACTTTCACTGTTAGACGATAGACGAATCAGGACGAAAATTTAGGAAATACATACGAACGCTAACAACAAAACAGAACAAGTTAATTGTGCTCAAACTGAATGGTGCATAGCTATAATTGTTGAGCCAATTAACTGTGCAATTACAAGACAAATAGAAATTATCACTCTCATAAAATGCCAAATGGCTCGGGTTGACTTTTAACGGTTGATTCTTGATTTCCATCATTTTCGCCGTAGGGGATAAGATCGTCTTTCAATGAGCTTTTTCGGAAGCTTGGATTTGTTTTTCTTCTTTGGTATGAATTTGTAGTAAGGATTTAAAGCTTTGTTTGGAATGTTCACCATGTCTTTGAGGGTCACCAGTCGCCAATTCCAGAACTCTTCTGGTGGGTCAGCTAAAGCTGGAGCTGGATTTAAGTACAATAAATTGTATGTTTCGCAGAACACAACAGCTTGTCTTTTGCCAAAAAATTTCCATCAGGAATATTTGATGATGCTTTTTTGCACTAGTAAAGTGGTTCTGTGAAGTCAAATGGGGCTGGCGAGAACAGCTAGATTTTTTGGTCTTTTTTAAAAAGTTTTTTTTTGTTGAATTTTTAGTGAATTTCTAATACTTCATCCCGATTGATTTTAATTCTGAAAATATTTCTGTGAAAAATGTTGGTTCTGCATTTATTCGTAGCATATCCTTGGACATGTAATTTATTATGTTCAAACATCTGAAAAAAGCCCAAAGAAAACAATATTGAAGTTAAAGTCGGCCTAATTCGAAACCAATTTGATTTGAATTGACAATTTATTATAAAATTGTAAACGCCCACCTGTCCCAGAACACGTCACGCTGTTGGTTGTCAACTAGAAATGGCTTTATTGGGTACGATATCTCATTTCCCATCTAAAAAATTTCAAAATTTTAGGAATTTATTATTAAAGAATCCATTATTTCAGTTCCTGATTAAAATTAGAGTTTGACTTACGTAGCTGTAGGACAAGTAGAGACAAGTTAGGATGTAGCTGTGTAAATCATTTTCATTTTTAATCGAGTTCCAAACACAGGTGCTGGAATGAGTAGAATTGTCAAGTAAATGATTTTTATTTGGTTTAATATTGTAATTAATACCGTTGCGGAGAAGTAAATATATGAATACTAAATTTGCAGGATTTATAAAACCGATGTCCTGTCACAAAAACAACAATCAAATTTAGTTGATATTTGGACTCATGAAATGGTATCAAATATTAAAAGCAGCAAGTTTGTAGAATTTACCTGCCATCCTTGGAGCAATAAATTCCTATCAACATTACGAAGCCATAAAATTACGTTATTGGCTTGTAGATTAAGAATAAATTTAAATTTAGTCTTGACAAACAAACTTAAACATTTGAGTAGTTCAGAGGTAGAGGCTTGGATAATTGTAGTGCGTTTGTTATTATTGTTGACTAGTGGATTATTAGTGAGGATAGCTTTTGGGATGTATTTTATGTTGTGAATTTGCTGACTGGGTAGATTTGGTTGCGGTTGTCCTTGGTGACGAATTAAATCGAGCCCTATTGCCAAGGAAACAGAAATCAATAACAATATATAGTTGTGGTAAACAATGTCAAGAGCAAACTCTATAGCAACAACGTCACGTCGGCCACGGCTTGCTTACCTTTATGTTTCAGCAATGATTGTTGAAGATTTTTGTTACAATTATTCTTGTAATTGTTGTTAATGTTGTACTCATTGTTGAGAATGGGTTGAATGTTGTCCAACGGAATACGATTTTGATTTTGATTCATTAATGTCTTTTTATTCATAACACGTTTCCAAGAGAGTCCACTCAGAAAAATTGTGTTATGTTTTTTGATAGTGCTCGCGATTGATTGTTGATGATTATCAGACTGGTAGTTTTGATTGTAGTTCTTATTGTTGTTTGGGGGGAAACTCAATACTGTACCCATAGTTACTTAATGTCACCACCTGGTTGGTAGGAACCACAGGTGCGGAGTGCTGGAAGACCCTAACGATACAACATTTGTTTAAACACCACCACTCCTTTCACCTCCCTAAGGATGTCTCCTGTGCTACTTTCACTGTTGCTTTCACCACTTTTGACTTTCACTACTTTCAAAAAAATTATTTAAAGCTAGTTTGAAGAGAAATGACTTAAAGTTTTTTCTTAGAAGAAACGGCAGACAGTGTGAATGAAAAGTGAAATGGATTTTTAGTGAATGAAGGAGCTTGAAAGGTTAGTTCATTTGGCATTGGAGAAAACATGAAGACGATTGAGGAGAAAACTGTGAAGAATGAAGAAGGAAATCAATAATATTGATCCGCTTCTTGCGTGTTGCCAGCCAGTTGCCATCCACTTGCCACGAGCCGAAACCGAAACGACGACTACGCTGCTTTCTCTTTTGCAACTCCTACTGCGTCTGCATAGAGCAAACCGTCTGGGATATGATATCTCATTGAATTTTGCAATCTAAGTTTGAGACATGCCCGAATATCGTGTACAAATCTTGTCAACATATTTGCAATCAGCTGCGTCCTGCATATAATTAAAAATAATGGCATATTGGGATGTGTGATAAATGGC
>JAQGCM010001935.1:0-12891 GCA_034699705.1 Hymenaphorura dentifera
GTTCTTGTACACATCTACTTTGTCATCATTTTTAAACAATTTGCAAAAATTATACCAAAGCGGGATAAAAGTTTGTTCTGCTGCTGCTGCGGCTTCAGCTGAGAACTGAATATCTTGAGGGTTATTAATAATAATTTAGAGCTTTGTTTTTTTGTGCACAAAACTTTAGTAGAACAATCAGCGGAAAAGTTTAGCGGCGAGGGTAATTGCTTGGCCAAAGTGACATTCACATTCACATTAGGCGAAGGGCGAGTAGTCCAATTGCATTTTATTCAGTGCAACGGGATGATGCAATGAAGCCGCAACCAAATGCATATTATTCAGTTGAGCAATTGCCAAAGGGGTTCTGCAAGTGGAAAGTGCAGCTAGCTCTACGTAAAACTTCCCAGAAAAGAAATCAGTTTCGAATCACTTTCCTTTCATTACATTGCCAGTGATAGCTCTTTTTTGTGCTGCTGCTCACTTTTGTTTGCACTTAAATAAATCGGAATGAGATTTGAGGGTTTCAAGTTAGAAAAGAATGAGAATTTACTAATTCCAATTCTGGCTGAGTGCTTGGAGCTTAAACTGGACGACTAACTACGTTAGGCTAAGGCTCATTACATATCACATACATATTTTATGATAAACTAACTTATTCTAGTCGTTCAAACCAAAAGCCTGCCTGCCTGCACTTGATCGTTCTTTTCAACAGAAAATGTGTACTAGTAGCACGTGGAGCAGAAGAACCACAGAACCAGAGGAGGAAGTAGCAAAGGAACTAGGAACTAGCTATAGTCCTTCAGTCGTAAAATTGGCGCATTTTGGAATTGCAATGCAAAATTGAGTAGAACGCCCAGCAGCAGTAGCAGTTGTTACTTTACTTGCTCTTGTTCTCGCCTGATTTTTTTTCTTTTTTCTTCCTGTGCTGTGCTGAATGAATGAGATGAGTAAATAAACATATGATGTGATGTAACATGGATGAAGTAAAGTCGAGTCAGTCGACTGGTTCGCAATTCGCAACAGATCTCATCAATCACCTCCTGTAAAGCAATCTACAAATAATGTTCAGAGAAGAAGAATGAGAATACAGAGAATGAGTGCTGAGCATTAACGTATCTCAAGTTTCATTTCCAGCAGCCAGTGCCAGCCCAAACCCAGCAAGCCTCATTCTCAATTCTCATTCTCATTTACTCAAGCGGAAAATAAAACTAGTAGTCTTGCAATATTTTGTTCCTGAATGGATTTCCGCTCCTAGCCATACGTTACATATCTCGGTCAAAACTAATGTTTCATATCAAATGAATGCAGTGAAAGCATTGTACATTCGGCAATACAATTCACCAATCCACAATTCCACCTGGAGCTTTTTTTATCCAGTCCAGTCCAACTAGTGTCTATCCGTCAGTCAGTCCGTCAGTCAGTCAGTCGGGATTAGAATTAAACTGATGGGAGAGGATTACCAAGTTATTTTCATATCCTACATACGTACAGTATTAAAGTCTGTCTCATTTCTGGCTGTCGCTGTGCGCTACTACATTTCGTATTCAGAAAAATGGGCTGGCTGGAGTGGAGCTCAACAGTAATGTAAATTGGCAAGCCGATTGTAACATTTTTGTCTCATCAATCTTCTAAATTACTTACGCAGGTTTGGGCTAGAAACCTACAAAAACAGAAATAACCAGAGCAACACGTTGAATCATTAATGGGCTGAGAATTACCAAAATGTGATAAACTACGGCGTAGTTTTAGTTTCCTTGTCACTCTCAGCAAATCAATCGTCCATTCATCTGGCCGCCAAAGTCATGCCATGACTTTCTCCACAGCTCCCCGGACACTTGATTCTGGAGAGTAGGCATATTTTATTAATTCTTGAAAGCATTTGTACATAAGTACTAGATAGGAAGGAAGTAGCACGCAACAGTTGAAATATTGAGGCTTGTCGATATCAGAATGTTTGCTTGTTAATTATCACTAATGGGCCAAGTCGGAAGTCAGATTTGGAATGAATTTTTTAACAATGCTACTTACGAGTTACGTACAAAGAGTGAGATTTATGGTGCTTATCACAGCAAGCACAAGTTATGTGCTTGTCGTGCGGTGCTATGCTGTTTTGAATTAAAAAAGTGTCTATTTACGAACACGAGTGGATGCGCATCGATTGGATTGAGAATTATGAAGAAGAAGGCTAGATAATTAATTGCAAACGCGTGCTTAAGTAAGTTTATCAGCCAAATGGTAATTAAAAGTTTTTCTGCAGAATTTTTTTTTTTGGAGTTTTTTCAAATTAGGGTAGGAAGATATTGCTGGCCATGGTTAATCATCACAAATTACTAGTGGTTGCAGACTATGTAATTTGAGTCTGGCTGGGTCTTGTCGGGTTGGCAAAGATTTTTCTTCATGTTCATCACGAGATTAAAACGAAACATGCTCTTGAGCGGAGCCAAGGCTAAAGTCATTAGTCATTACGCAGAAAAGTTTGCAAACCAAGAAAAATTGCGAAGATTGTCCAAGATCGTCCTAGTTTGAGTTTCCTAAATTATTTTTGTGCAAATCGAACCAGTTCCAGTTCCTTTAATTCAAAACATCACTGCATTTGATTAGTTAATTCAACGATTGAAATGTGAATTGCGTAATGCAACGGCAACAACATGCTTTCAAAACTTAATTCCTTGAATTCCTTCCCAAATATTTTTCTATTTACAAATTCCTCTAAGATGTTTTTAGCAAATTCTACACAATACCTTGAACTCTCGAGTCTGAGTCAGTCAGTCTACAGTTCTTATGCAACATAAAAACCGCTCCTTCCATGTGCTCATGAATATTGATAATGCAATTCAGCATCATAAACCGGAATTGCGAAGATAATTTAAGAACATGGGGAGCTCGGGCAACTCTTATGATGAGAGTACAGTGCACATTGCATATGTATGTATGAATATGCAAAACACCATTTTGTTCAAACCCCTAAACATTTATTCATAGAATTGTGGAATTAACAACAACAGTCTCAACCTCCTACGACCGCCACAAACGTGTGTGCACAACATGCTTTCACTTAATGCTCTTGTTAATTAAAACAAGACGATGAGATATTGTAGTCGTCGGCGCTTTGCGGAAAATTCTTGGAATATTACGCCAACAAGTCATTGTGGATGAAAGAAAGCAAGCATTGCATAATCCTTAGGATTCGCCATCACCATCGCCATACATTACTTGGAACATAACATTCAGCACAACACAACACACGCGTGCACGCAAGTATACATAGTTCTGGAATTCCTAAGGAGTATTTTCCGAAAAAACTACCCCAAATTTCTAGGATTTTTTTGTGTATGTTTGTGGTATGCCCCGAGAAAGAGAGAGAGAGTAAGGATGATCTTAAAAACACAGGGATGGGTATTTTACGTAATCACGTAGTCGTAGTCATAGTCAGAGTCAGAATCAGCCAGTTTGATTTATTTATGCAATGCGAGCAAAAAATGCTTGCAGAATTTACACTACTCCGCCATATAATTTGGTCATTATTTGCTCAAATTAGGCTTTTATGCACAGCAGCAGTTCTTGTCTATCTAATGTAATGCTTTCTGTTTGTGTGCGCGGTTTAGTAGCATGTAGATGTTGGGATTGAATGTAAATGTTTAAGGCAGACACTGCCTGCCTAAGTTAAATTTGTTGTTTCTGTAACGAGTTTTTTGACAAGTTCAGCAAAACTTAACTGGATACAGATTCTAGTGTTTTAATAGATTCAATTAAACAGCAATAATACATTGCATTCAGTCACTGCCAGTCTGGAAATTAATTGCAGATTGAATGGTTCTACATAGTGTTTGGTCGCAGAGTTCTTGATGGAATCTTTTTACGTTCACCATCATGAGCTGCTTTCACTTTCACCTGCAGACCGTAGCTTCAGTTGAAGTAACAAGAACTCATTCAGCGTTCTGTACATTCGTCACACTATGAGAGAAGGCCTGAGGCCAAAAAACGTAATAATTTAATAATTTAATTATTTTTTACATTACAAATGGTATTTTTCTTTTATAATTGCAGCTCCTCAATTGGGTTAGAAGGCTACTGCCAACCTTATGAGGACGACGGGGCTTTGGACTACAATCAGAAACAAGCATTGACATGGATAGCTTATCGGGTAAGTCAACTTTAGCTTACTTTAGTTTGCCAGTTTGCTTTCAAATTGGGTGAGACGGTTCTTCTCTATCAGATTCCTTTCAAAGCAAAAAACTCGATTAAGCAAACTAGAGGATTTTAGAAGGCTTTTAGTTTTTGGCAAATTCCTTACAATCTTAATCGGAATCCTACGTAACCCCAATCCAAATGCAATGAAATGGAATAGAAATGAAGGATCAATTCTGAATCTCAATCCGAGCCGCGCATTAGTGCAGTGCAGCGTTAAAGAAAAGTCTAGCCGTCACAAGCCCTAAATTTCACTTTCTTTGAGGTCGGAATTTGATTATTCTTGAGTTAAGTGTTTCGTGACAAAGAGGCATGAATTAAACTAAATCCCTTTGATGTGTCCAAGAGTTGCGGGGGCTAGTGCTAATCCGGAAGGATTGAGACAAAGTGTCGGCAAAGTGCAACGCAACTTGGGCAAGGCCGCTGAGAAAATATCGTCCAATGTTTACATTACTCTTTTAAATAGGAAAGTAGAACCACCCAGGTTCTCATCACACTTTGCGTTAGCGACCAACCTAAATTGCATCTGAATTTGCATTTATTTAGCAGCTACCTCTACCACATCAAATGGATTCGGATTTTATTGTGGCAAGCATCAAACACATTGACAATGGTTTCGCATGCCTTGAAGCATTTAGAGCAGTAGAATAGCACCTAAAAGTGCCTTCAAGTGTAAGGGGAGCATCCGGTTTTTTAGAATAAGTTTCCATTTTGCTGGAAATGAACTCTATTCAAACTCAAAGTCACACGGCTCAAAGTAGATAGAATAGTTCTGCCTTTCAGTTAAATTAGGGCTCAAAATGCACCTCTTCGAACTATGTAGGCGTACATTTTGAGCTCAATATCCCAAGATGAAATATTATATGGGCTAAAAAATCTTTAAGCCTAGTTGAAGTTTGAGTTCAAAACTTCTCCAGGAAATAAAGTGTACCCCGTAGGGATTCGTCGACAGAAAATTGATGCCAAAGACGCCGGAAAAGATTTCAACATTATGAAAGCCTTCCTGCCTGCGGCACAGCTTACAACTTCATTTTTAAACAAGATTGCTTCTACGACAATGAAATATTAAGTCAATCATTGGCCCATGTCAGCCTAAGTGTCATTGAACTGTTTTATTCAGTTTTGCATTAATTTTCTAGAAGCGTTTTTGACATTTCATCTTTTTTAGTACCTTCTCAGAATCACAAATCTTTGGAATTGCTTTCAAACATTTTTGCTAAAAAAAAGTGGAGCGAAGCTGAGATGAAATTGGACAGCTCATGTAATAGTTTTAATCGTTCCTTACAGATTATTGGACCTATTGTTGTTGGAATTGGACTATTGGGCAATGTTCTCAACCTCATTGTTCTCACCAGACCGTCACTGAAAGGAGTCACTTACACGTACCTAATTGGATTAGCGTGCAGTGACTTGGGAGTACTTTTCTGCTCTGTGGCTATGATGGTAAGTTTGAGTCAAAAAATTCACTTTATTTCTGTACTTTGAAACATTCAAAAAAATTCTCTTTCCCAAGAGACATTGAGACAAATTTAGAATAAGAAGACTTGTTATCCGCCTGCCCCAACATCCAACCCTGCCAATTTCTATTCTAGAATATAAACGTAATTCCTGGAAATTGATATTAAATTTCATATAAGGATTTCTTGTACAAAACAAAAAAAGCTCATCTTCATCTCCTCCAGCTTTATCTTTTGACTTTGAATTGTGTCAAAAGTCGTCTCTGTCGAAAGAGAACGTCAAACAACCTTCGTAGTCCTTCACTAACAAAACGTCTATTTGATTGAGTGGAACAAACTTGAGACGAACGAAGCCAAAGTTTCTGCTTGCAAAATGCTGGGCTGAACTTTCTTTGGGAATTTTAAGACATATCTATAAGTCATGCCCCTTTCCACTTCATCAATCAAAACCAGAATTGAAAAGCCTTACACAAAACATCCCACAAAACCTCCGCAAGAATTTAAAATAGATTTACTGAAAGAAATTGGCGTTGGCCCAGTCGCTCAGTCTGACAAACTTTTCTGAATGAAATTTAGTCGGGGTATTATAGTCTCTTGTGCTTGGGCAAATATTTCTGTAATTTGATTCCATAGCTGTACTATTTGACTTGTGGTCAAAAAGGTCTACCCAATAAAACCTACGGAACTGTACAGACGAACTGGTTTCTTGCTTTGATTCCGAATTCTAAAATGCAGAGAATTTTAATGACTCACAAATTGACACTGACATTCTTGCTGACGTGGCAAGTGTGTCTAAAATTGATCGGTTGGCTGGCGCGTGGTGATCGCAATAGCTTGGGACAGGAATGAGAACTTGATTAAAATTCTTGGAGATATCCGAATAATTGCTTGGAGGATAATTACATTGCATTAGTTGATCGTGAAGGACATGACAATGAGCCAGTCAGCATTATTTAAGGCCTACGCACGTTTGCTTCCAGTTAATAGATTTGATGAATTCTATCCAAAGCTGTGAAATTGGGGGAACTATACGTAAAGCTCAAATTCTGATTGTGCTTTCAGTTAAATAGAACCCTGTCATCTAATTGATCTTTAAGGCTCCACGATGAACCCTGAATCAATTAAAATTAGTAATTAGCTTTCAACATTAGTTAATTCCTGGAATTCAAGTTTGCTTTGATTTCGGAGTATTCAGAGCAGAACGAACCTGCAATTAAAATCGCAAGCACAATATGAGAAACTAAACAAAAGATGACAAAATGAGCAAACAAAAAACTTGGGCTGTATACAAATCATACGTTAACGGAACGATGATTTGGCTAATTGGCAGAAAAATAAATATGCTCACAAAGCTGAAAAAAACATTAGCTCACTTTTCAAAGCAATTCTTGGGATAAAGAGAGAGGTTTAGAAAAAGTAACAAAAAAAAGTTGCGACGAGTACCGGATCTTTTTATAAAATCGTTCACCTTTGTTTTTTATAGTGCTCGGCACGGAAGTGAACCCGAACCGAAATCTCGGGTCGGGTTGGTGTTGAAATCCGAGAACTTTTACAGGTTTTGACCACTCTCCTGAGAGTCCCTAATTTCACGAAGTATTAATGTTTTAACTACTTTTTTTGGATGTTGCATAGTTCACTGAATTTTAATTTGAAAATATTCCTATAGCAAACTCAAATGCTACGCTACATCCAGGTGAATGTCCTGTACGTCATTCAATGGTCGAGTAATAGCATTGGTCAATGTCAGTCCCACTCCCGGACGTGTCAATTCTGCTGACACTAATGACACGTGTCAGCATGCTTTTCACGAACCGATCGAGGTATACATTATGCACCTATCAAGTGCAAAGTGCAAACCGACTCAAAATTTTGCCAGAAATGCTAAAGTGTTAAGCATTAACATTGCGGGCTTTTAAAAAAATAAATAAAATGCTCTTTTGACGTTCTTGTAATATGGTGTTGAAAAACTTTGAAACGGATGAGAGCTTTCATAACAAATCGGTCAGTTCCGGTTGTGGCTTGAAGCTGTGCAACCGAAACTGAATTTTACTGCGAGCGGCAATGTCGAGCTCTGCGGTTTTGAACTAAATTATTCAGTTAAATAGTTTATTGATTTGCAACTTCAATTAATAGTTTTAATGTCGGGTTTGGAGTACAAAGACATATGTGCTCAATAAGCTCCGTTTTGAGTTTTTATCTAATTGTGCACAGGGAATATTGTCGTAATTTCGAACACGTGGATTGCATAATTTATTCCCGCATCAAAAGCCTGCTAGGATATTAAATTCCATAAAAAATTAAAATTACAGAGCGAACTGTTCGAAATTTCAACAGTTTATAGCCCTATTCTTTCCATTAAGATGCTGGATTCGTCGTGATTCGCTTTCATGAATTAGCCATATTTAGAATTCGCCTTGCATTTTGCTTTAATTTCTCTTGAAATGTTTACTTTTTCTTAGTTTTTAAGGTTGCCACTAAAACCTGCCAAAATTGCTCAAATCAATCGTTCAATTTCGTTGAATTGTTCTGATTTTCAGATTCGGCTAACGGACGAGAATCCACACTACTCTTGGCCCATATCTTTTTTCTACGGCCACTTAGAAATCCCACTATCAAATTTCTTTATGGCTTCAAGTATTTTCATTGTGGTCTGTCTAACCGTGGATCGTTTCGCATCGGTTTGTCTCCCGACAAAATTTAAAAGCGTCCACACTCGTACCAACGCTCAGACGGCCATATTGATATGCTACGCCGTCGGACTCGTTGTATCCTTTCCACTCGGAGCACTCAAGTCAATGTGTAAAGTTGGACCGCCATCATCACTCAATTCCACGGATCAACACCTTTATTCATTTGATGAGAACACACCAGTCACAACTCGTGTCGAATGGATAGTTTACATTTATTTTGAAGCTGGTCTAGTGCGTCTAGGCCCTGCTCTCATTTTGGCACTTCTCAACATACTAATCATTCTTAGATTCCAACAGATTTCCGAGAAACGTCGTGAGATTCTAAGAGGTGGCGGAGACGTGGTGGTCCATGAACAATTTCTTCTACGTGGAGAAAAGATCTCAAAAAAAATATACAAGGAAGAGAAACGACTCGTGATTCTTCTCACTGCAATCGTACTCTTATTTTTTGCAACAATCGTCCCAGTCGCTTTCCTCTCAATCTTTTATTCAGAAACACTCAAAAATAATTTTTCGTTCCAAATGTTTAGAGCTGTGGCGAATGATCTCGAACTATGTAATTTTGCACTCAACTTTTATGTTTACTTTCTTTGTAGTAAGGAATTTAGAAAGAAATTCCTCAGTTTCTTTATAGTTTTAATACCAAAGAAATCAAAGACCAACTTTGAGTCCATTACTTTACCAGAAATATCAAATCATCATCTCAACATCACTAAGCAAAATTCAAGATGCGTTAGCATGGACGTCTAAAAAAGCAGCAATGCTGCTCTTCGCAAGCAATCGTGATTGATTCGTGACCGTCGTAATTATTTTATTATCCACGCAAGCGTAGACTTAGACTACAAACGCGACAAGAACAATTAATTAAATCTAATCTACAAAACTTCCAAAAAAAAATTGAAACAAGAAAATTTTGAAATTGAAACAAGTAGAGAAAATCCAGTCGTCCCGTCCCGTCTATCATATGGATTGCGCAGTGGAACCAACCCAAAAATAGAAGAAACCAATTAGTAATTTAAATTGGGCTAACAAGACCATCAACTAATTTTAGTATTGCAAAATGTTAATTTATTGCGCGAGCAAGTGTTATGAATGAGCTCCGTTCCAACCCAAACTCTTCGTTTTCAAGCGATATGCGATAGTCTGTGTGTACCTTACTTGAAAGTTGTACCTCTTAAAAAAATATTGTAGTCTAATTGAAAAATGTGTGAGAAATGTTGACTAAAGTCGTCCTCGTCACTTGATTGTATGAAATCGGAATCTGAATACCTGACTTAAATAGATAATCGTACAAAATATCATATTTAGTTTGAAAGTAATATTTTATCAAATAAATATAATACATTATGATATTGTCCAAGTACGGATGGATGATGAGTTTGCGTTGGTGTTGAAACTATTGTGAAAAAATTGTGCTACAAAAATGAAAAATTTTGGGGATTCCGATTCTGGGATTCAACTGATATATTGGTGACTATTTTAAAAATTCTGTCATATATACATATATGAACGAATTTGAAATTTCAATTCTTTCTCACTTGAATATTTCATTTATTTTTTTTTAGTACTAAAAATACTTGTAGAAAATTGTATTAGTCTACTAATTTACTAATGTGTAATCTGTCTCTGTCTGTAATGTACTCTTGAGTCTGGAGAATCTTCGTCTCTAATGTGTAGCTTGTAGCATGTTTAGCGTAGTCAGTGCACTTATAGTTCAAGTTGTAGAGCAAAAAAAAATGTCAAATTATTAATTATTTTAAGTTTGCTTGTTATGTAGAACTTTAGATTGATCAAATGTTGATCTCTTCAAAAATTTTGAGTCACGCAGTCACATTCGTTCGTACTCGCACTCGCACTGGGTAACAGGAACCAAAATAAATAAAAATTTGATGTCAATTATATACATAGGTGTGGAATTAATGTTGCACACTCAATGAATTATTCTAGTAAAAAAAATCCATGTACGTAATACATTTATTGTATCAGAAGAAACGACTATATCTCCCATTTTTTTGTTCATGATTTTTTCAATTTCTCGTCAATCGACTATTTGTGTGACATTTTGCAGAGTGGCTGCGTTAAATTGTGTTCAACACTAAAGTAAATTTTGGTTTACAATGTAGATTTTGAGTACAATGTTTCCAAAATATATTTCGATGAGAACGACGACGACATACGAGAACGAGCTTGGCGGACAACGCCAGAATTTCCAACTTTGAGAATTACCAGAATGAAATGGCTGATTTTGTTGAATGAGTCGTAAAATGTGGCAATTATATTACAATTAATATCTTAAGCAATTATTTATTAAATTGTATGGTTTCCTAATTTAAAAAAGGTATTATTTTTCATAGTAGCTGGTAAGATTAAATTATATATATGTCTAAACCTGTGTTGTATTGTGTCATGTCCTGTGTCTTGTCAAAATAAAAAATTAAATGTCATTATTTGTTGTCAGTTTGGGGTTGATTAGATACAATTTTTCTTTGTCTTTATTGAATAAATTTTTCAATTGCACGATTGACTTCGTCAGGTTTATCATTTTGAATGAAATGAATTCCAGTTGGAATGTACTCAATCTTGAGATGATCTACGTGTTCCCTGGCCATTTCAGCCAATTCAGTCTCAAGTGCGGCATCTTTTTCACCCCAAATTATAAGAGTTGGCATTTTTATTCTAGCCATATTGTTTCTCGAATTTATGGTTTCATCACTGAATGCATTTCGATAGTAGTTCATCGGAGGAGTCCAAGCACCTAATAATGAGACCATAATTTAAATACCAAATTCTGGATAAAATTTTTTGCAATATTTTACACTATGTACCCTTTTTCGCATAGTTATACTTGAATGCTTCCAAATGCTCATCCGACACACAACATTCACCGTTAGAGTTGCGAAAAACTCGGTCGAATATTTGTAAATCCATCGTGCTGCTAGACAGCTCAGGTAGATATGGAATTTGGAACAGGAAGAAATACCTGGAACAAGAGCATTTCTTAATAAATTGGAAGAATCTGCACCAATAAAATATTTCAATTCATATAAAAAATGAAAACCCACCAAAACTTAAGAAGTTGACCGAATGAAGTTTGGAGTCTTTTGTAAGTAGTCGAAGGATGTGGAGAATTTAGAATGATCAATTTTTGAACAAGTTCGGGATGGGTGGAAGCTAAACTCCAACTTATGATACCACCCCAATCATGCCCAACTAAAATGCAATTGT
Organism: Hymenaphorura dentifera; assembly: GCA_034699705.1. NCBI lineage: Eukaryota > Metazoa > Arthropoda > Collembola > Poduromorpha > Onychiuridae > Hymenaphorura > Hymenaphorura dentifera. Next base: position 11,543 of record JAQGCM010001935.1, read on the forward strand.
CAACACCTAAAGCCTTGATCAGCTCAACAATGTCTTGAGTTATAGCATCGATTGTGTAGTCCGAGATCTTTGTGGATTTAGGAACCGACTCACCGTAGCCCCTCATATCCACGGCTACAACTCTAAAAATTCAAAATTGGACGTTGAGTTATTGTTCGACAAAAACTGCGAGAAAGTTTCAGGAAAGAAGTTGTTTTTCGTACCGATGTGTTTTCTTAAAATATTTGAGCTGATGACGCCAAGAAAACCAAAACTCAGGGAAGCCGTGTAAAAATAACATGAGCGGTTTACTAGCATCTCCATTCTCAACGCAGTGTAATTTGACTTTCTGGAAAAAAGACAAATATTATTAAAACCGTGTTAATACAACAACGACAAAACTTTTAAAACAAACCTTGACTTGCACAAAATGATGTCTTCCAATCGTTGGGTCTTGGAGACAAGCTGGAGGTACAGGGCGTTCCTTTACATACCATAATTTATTCCCAACGCGTATCCACCGGTAAAGTAGACTGATGATTGTGACTGATCCATAAAACAAACTAAACGAAACCACAATTGCATTTTTCAGTAGCGTTTTTGCAAAAGTACTCATGTTTTTACAATTAGCGAAACCAAAAGTCAAACTTAGAATTTAGGCTACGAAGTTGTGCTTCTGCTCTAGCTCAAAATTTAGAGTGAATCCTTCGCTTCTTCGTCAAAAATATACGTGTGGTTTTATTAGGCAAAACATTTGTTGAGTAAATTTTTTTATCTCAAATTGTGTTTATGTGATTGTATAATTGATTACGGCATCATCATGAGCGGTGCTAAAGTCCATACAAATACCAATTGAAGTAAGGCAAAAGCAAAAGCAACTAAATTCAACCAACACTAAAAATGCTTAAAAAAGGATATGTACGAGACCAGACCTTGACGGCTAGAGTCTTAAATTAGTTAGCATATCAGCTACAAAAAATGTCATTGAATTGAATTTGCAACCGAATAGTTTTGATGTTGCGAATGTGAACTTTGAGTCGAGTCCAAAGTATAACGGATGGGCAGTGACAAACACTTTGTGTATAGCTTATGCTTGCGGATGACATTACACGTAATTAATTATTGCCGAAGCGTAAGCGTAGTAAATACTACAATTGCAAAATAATATTTGATACTCATTTGATTTTATGGAACTGAAAAAGAACATGCTATATGTAATACCTCGGTTGCATGTTGGCAACCAACAATTTAATGCAGCGGTGTCAGTCTATAACTTAATCACGAGGCTCGGCTATCGGCAATCTTCTTTGATATCAAGGAGCGGTGTATGTCTAGTCAATCAGTATTTTATTTTTAATGCATTTTTCCTG
>JAQGCM010001936.1:0-12886 GCA_034699705.1 Hymenaphorura dentifera
CGCAGATCAAAGTGATTTTAATCCATAATCAGAATAAGCGATTTAATCCAAATAATCCGTCGTCGTGAAACCCCCTAATTAAATAGAATATAACGATAATTATTCCCGCATCATCGTTATACATATACTAGCAATTCACCCGTGCTACGAACGCGCTTTTTTAAAGCCCGTTTTAAAAATAGCATCACATCGCATTACATTGAGCATGCCAACAACAACAAAACAATTCTCGTCTCGACCCAAAAAATAAATAAGAAAAAAAAATCAATTTCAATTCAGTTGCTAAGTCGACCTTGTCCATTTCTCAGTCAGTAACATTTGGCACGTTTTGTTATTACATCCGTCGTTATAAGTATTAGATATATTCTCAGAGTATAAAAAAGCTTTAAAGAAGAGGCGCAGCCGATGTGTTTATACTCTAAGGATATATTAATTTAATTATTTAATAAATTTTGATTAAAATTGAAAATAATTAAAAGAAATGAAAGAACTAATTTAAGTCGGATACGAAATATTGGTATTAATGTAAAACTAGGAATGAAACTAGTTAGTCGAGAATAAGCATGGTTATATTCTATTTAATTAGATTCATAAAAACGTGACCATATTGATCCTGTGTTGCGGGCGGAAGCTAAAAAAGCATTCATTAATTCATGCAACACTTGCACAGTTCGAGCTTCTAATAGAAAAATCTAGATAATTTCTCATAAACGCATAATATTTAAAGTCAACATCGACGCATCGGTGAAATTTGTTTTCTCAAGCTAAAGATTATATGAATGAAGTTTAATGAGTAGTGACTTAATGGCTGGCGGCTTTATAGCCTATAAAAGTTCAAACAAATTGTTTGTCTTAAGTCTTTGGGCATACCTTCATAGTTGATCTCGTATTTGTATGCAGAGCATGCAGGAATTGTGAATGTACATCCTGACAAAAACTCAACGACTCGACTTAACGCATTATCCCAGACGAAAGTGACACATCTAAATGAAGATTGTTCAGGTCATTAAACATTCGCGAGTAAAAGACGACATTTATTTGCTTATTTTGTCTACTTGACATAGCCCATTTTCTTGAACGAGTAAAGCATAAATTTATTTGTTTCCACTTTGGAGAGAGTATCAGATGACAACTTAGCAGACCTGGAAGAAAAATGAGAGAGTGAAGAAAATATTATACGCAGTCTCAGCCTGTCTCACCCAAAATGATCTATTATTTTAACAACGTCTTATGAAAAATAAAATAAAATGCAGGGCGAACATCGTAGTTTGACGGATTACTAAAACCTTTAAGCTGCACTTATGTTGGTTTAGCCACCGCTACATAATAGTGTCTGCAGTTGTGGCCTTGTGGCCGTGGGTTTAATAAAATTTTATAGGGCGTAGCACGATTCCAGGAGGTTTGTTCTTAAAATTGCGAAGCGAAATAGAGCTTCGAAAACATTGACTTCGTTAGTACAAACACAAAGAATGTTGCATTTTTGTTTTCTTTACTGTAGCTGCGGATTTTTACACCCTAGTTTAGCCTGATTCAAAACTGAAAGTCAAATTTTTGCGAGGTGTTTTATTAGCATGCATAGTCAAAATAACTCTTCTCAAATATTAGGCTGAAAACCTTTAAACTTTGGAGAACACCGTTAACGACAGCTGTATTAGTTTTTGAACATTGATAGATTCTAAATTAAAGATTGCAAAGTGACACTACAGTAAGCAGAGAAATAAAATACTAAAATTGGAATTACATAAGTTTGTCCTTGTTTTGGGTTGCACGATGATTCCATGCTGCACACTCTGTCTCACAAATGAGAAAAATCAAAATAACTATAAAATTCCTGCGTACACTTTCAAAATAATGTCGATATAATTTTGGTTTCACTAGTAGAGTCAACATTGCTCTACTATACAGTCGATCCCTGGAATGAATGGAATGAATTCCACAAAATCCGACAAGTCAATTGAAAATTGTTTGGTGTTGGATTTGTTCGAATCACCGAGTATACATTAAGCTACAAACACAAGTTGGGTGAAAAATTACCTTCCAATCGAAATGCTGTCTGTCAAGAGTCGACACATATCCTTTAATTAAACAATGAGCTTTCTGCATTATATCTCACGCTCATTCATTTCTCATATTAATTGCTAAGGAATAATGTGGGAAATGTCCAAACGATCTCTGTATGTAATCCCGAGTTAAACACGAAACATGAATCAGTAATTTGCAAAAGAAGCGATTGGGTTTGGCGACTTTGTGCCACTGAATGGCGTGAATGGACAAGTCGGTGGCTTTCCTTTTGCCCAATACTACAGGTGATTTAATAGAATTCATGCTCATCAAAACTAAAACTTGAAAAATTCTTAAGATACTAATTCTTAACGTGACCAGCCGGCAAAATATTATTTTGATGTAAGCGTATGACAATTAAACATCTGGTTTGGCCGCCCTCCTCCGCTAACCAGGAATAGATCGCAATTGTAATTGTACCCAGAAGGGGGTAGGCCACAGTAATTAAAAAAGTCACTCTCACCATAATCGATCCGATAAGATACAAAATTTAAATAGAACACATGCCAAATGACTGGTGAAGTCATTTTTACTGTTAAAATTACTATCAAACGTCGACTTCTGATAGTGCGAAGTCCTAATAAGTTTGCTAAAACGGCAGCTGACGTATGAAAATTTCTAGGACTTGGAGAAAATAAGCCTGAGAAAAATATTGCAGAGGAGAATTGTGTTGGAGTGAAGATTGGCACAGGGGGAGAATTATCGTAGAGAAAGTTCTGATATAAGTTTCAGTATATTTCCACCCTACGAAAGCTTCCAAAATTGCTGGTACTAGAACGATCCTGCATCTTATCAAATTTTGCAGTATAATTTTTGCATTGGAATTTTTTTCTTGAATGTGATACTCGTTAGCTTTATAGTCGCTAGAAGTATGAACAATATTTATATTTCCAACTCATTTATAATTTGTGTCAAGTGTTACGCTGATGGTGTTGCTGTATAAAAATGCATCTGATTCTTGGGAGGATCATTCTCCTCAACCAACAGGCATTTTTTTGTGTGCTTGCAAGTGCAGCACGAACCTCTCAATTCTCAACAAGAGAACGAAAAACCTGTCATAGTTCTAGTATCATGGTTTCTCAAAGCATACAATGCAGAGAGATGCTTCGAAGCAATTTGGGATGTTTTTCAGGCTCATTGTAAGTTGCAAGTTGCAACGGCAAAATTGTGATTTTTCCGATTTGCAAATTTTGCACAAATGCGAATAGTCATAAGATTGGTGCAGTGACTGAGCAAGGTATGAGAGCTATGGTTGTGGAACTTGGAACATGTCAAAAAAATTAAAGAGCCAGAAAACAGTACAACGATGAATGGCAAAAATTGAAGCATTGTGAGATTGTGTTTGACCTCTGCTAAATTGTGATTCTTGTAATTGCGAAACTTTGTAAAAGCCAATCTTACTTAAATTCGAATAAACTGTTAGTAGTTGTGGCGTTGTGAATGATTTATGCGAGTTGTAAGGAAGATGTCAAAAATAAAACAGCAGCCAGAAAACGGAACAACAAGGAATGGTAAAACTTCGAGTACTATGTAGTTTGTCAACCTCTTTGATATTGTAAGTTTTCAATATCATAAGTTCTGCATAAAAGCGATTTTAATGAAATGACAATAATCTTCTAGTTTGTTCTTGTTTGTGAACATGTGAGTGTGAGTTTTGTGAGATGTCAAAAATAAAAGCACAGAAAACAGAGCAAAGAATGGTTAAGAATTGAAGTTTGCGAGCCTTCCAGCTAGTCCAAAAATGTTTTTTTAATAACTTTGCAATTCTTGCACATAAGGATTGAGGAATAATAGCTTTTGATCCCTTTTACGATTAATGGTATGATTAGGATTAGAGTTGAGTACATTTTGGAATTGGAGAAGCAGCAAAGGATGAGAAAATGGCAGAAAAATTAAAGAGTGATAAAATGTAGCGAAGAATTGAAAAAATTAGTGGAGGCATAGAAGCATAAAATGAAGTGGTGGGAGAGGATGTGGGAAAATCAAGCAAGTCGACGGACGTATTTTATTCTGCTTCGCTCTTCACTTCATTTTTCGGGATCTTGAGAGACAGACGTGGAAGTTGACACTCAAGTCTTGTCACTAACAAACTAACTAAAAAAAATTATTTTGGATTTTTGGTCAATATCATAATTAATGTTACTGGTTCTATTGAAAATCTGTCACAACATTTATGATTTAACTGATTGTCCTGTTGTACTCACTGCGTAAAAGTTTTTGCTAGTTGTTGGTTGTTGCAGAGGCCTAGATCTGGGACTCTTGGACGAGTTGTAGTAGTCGGAGCCGGACTCTAAACTGCAATACAGGTAACATGGTTCAAAAGATTAAAAAGAAATCAATTTATACTGGGTCATCCATAAGCAACTGACAATAAAGTCAATTACTTTTGGACCACCCTGTATGCATGTAGTTGTGGCGCTGCGCGCTGTGCTCGTATATCTAATTGTCGATTCTGGTGTAAAGGTTTGACTTTTGACTCTTGTTTTTTTTTTGTAGGAACCATGTTGAAATCTTTAGAAAACTTACAACTGGGTCGCACCTCCCCGACCATGTTTCAGAACTATGTACAATATCGACGAATGATCGATTTGAAGTTAAACCCTGGTATCACATTCGGTGGGAGGCTGAAAGAGCGGGTCACGCACTTAGACCTATCATCAGATGGCACTCTGTAAGGATTCTTGTGAACTTGTTTCTGTTTCTGTTTCTATCTTTTAACGTTAATCGTATATGATAGGTCAAGCCCATCTTGAACTTGAGACCCATTATTAATTAGTTAGAAGCAAGGTAAGCTGGTGGTGTCTCAATTCAATACATTGTCTCTTGTGTTATTTAGTTATTTTTATTTTAGATTAAGTTCAGTTTTTAGTGTACCACCACCTTGCTTCAAACCTTACCTCGTCACTCGTAATCCTTACGTCTCGTTATTTCTTGTGATTATGAATTAATTGGTGTGTCGGGTACAACAGGATGTTATGCGGCGGATCAAAAGGGGGAGTATTCGTTTACAAAACGATTCAGGATACCTACACGAAGCGGTGTGCAATTCCCCTGCAGGCAAAGTACGACCCGGATGACTCAATAGGTGTTGTGTTCTCATGCCAATGGCATCCACAAGATAACACATTATTTACAACTTGCCACCCGACCGGGGTACTGGTTTGGGATGCAGAAAATGTTACCGCACCACTAGAAACGCTCCAGAAAGACCACAAAGCTAACACGTCTCACCATATGTGTCCGCTGGATCCCACTAAAGTTGCTGGTAGCGTTTTTATCCCATTTTTCTGAATTGACACCTTGATACCACCACATGGTTGTAATTAAAGTAATGCTTTGGTTTGGTCCAATCGTACAGTAACTTTTCGGACCCAGTACGAAAACATCGGCGTATATATTTGGGACTTACGGGTCGGGAGTGTAGTCCAAGAATTGGGCAGGAGCAACGAGAGCTGTGTCCGCTGGAGTCCAAACAGCTCTTTTGTTATCGCAACAGCAAATCCCGCCGGAACCATCGCGGAGTGGGACATACGCTCTCACATGAAACCTCGAGCGAGTTTTACACCTGTTTTGCTGCCTCGTACAGGTACAATCTTCAAAATTTTAACAACTGGAATATCGAAGCTATCCAGTAGTAATTTATTAGTCAATTAATAAGCTTGATTTTGAAAGATTTTCCACCAAGTCCCTGTGCTCTTTTTCTAAAATTTGATAAATGCATCAAGGAGTAGATGCGAATCTTGAAATCTAAAATGGCAGCTAAAGTAGGTTTGTTAATGGAAAGAAACTAAGAGCGAACCCACTTTAGTTTCGTGGGAATCTTTATGTTGATATATTAAGTAGAATTACAACCATCGCTTCTTCTTTAATTTGTATGTCTAGTTCGTGACCCGAGACGTTCGCATTATCCAGGGGTATGGTCAATGCGATACTCCCCAACTGGATTAAATCTAATAGCTTTGGGTCACAACGGAAAATTGAATACTTTGAATATGGCGAATTGGTCACTGACTTCATCCGTATACATATCGTTGCATATGTCAATCTCGGAACCCACTCAGATTCACATTAGTGGAGAACGACCTTCGGTTGTGTTTGTACCACATGACGGCGTGGTGGACGTGGTTGATGTGGCCCTTGACACTATAGTGAACTCCATGCCATGTCGAACCACACCGATGTTTGGAGAGTCCGTCACTTCCTTCGCGTTTGACGAGACGCTTCACCATGGCTACTCAGCAGGGATGCAAATACAGCTTTGGGGTAGTCCCCAACCAGAGGAGTTGTGCAAACCGCAAGCAATGAAGAAAGTTCCATTGATTGACCTTTAGAATTTATACTATTAACATGTTCTAATGAAATCCTTCCTTTGCTTGTCCTGAAACTAAATCTCCTGGTAATGTCGACAATGTGATCTCTAATCATCCGCGCAATCTGTAACGGTGTCTCTAAGTCAATCGGCTTCCAAAATTTTGAAACGATGGACCAGTTAATTCAATGTTAGCTCAAGTTCTGAAGAAACATTTAATAAATGTAACCTATGGTTTTATTATATAACTTTATGTTTTCCTAATAATGTATTTTCCGAATCGCGAGGCTCACATGAAAAGTATGACAAGGTTTTTAAAACGAATGGCATTCTCACACAAAAATGTGCTAAATTTATGCTACAACCTTCTTGAAAAACCAAATTTTGATAAATATTTATAAGATTGTCGACTACTTCAAGTGTAGACATTGATCGGTTGACACTTTCCTTTATAGCAAGGTGCCCGAATAAATGTGCAATTGCTAGTGAGTATTACTACAATTACTACTTTACACGAATTTTGTTAAAGCTTGACATTTTATGTATATAAATTAAAACGAAATATAAACAATCCGTCCAACAAAATAGAAATCAACTATAGATTTGAACTTAGGTTGGTTTGATTTGAAATGCCTGTAAATCCGCACAAAAATGTATACTCAAAATACTTGACTACGTAGTAGTACGTAGCTCGAAATGAACAACGTCTGGCTTACTTTTTACTGTTTTTCGAGAACTACACTAATCATTTGAAATAAACTTGGTACCACAGCGTATTTTATTGAATTTGCGTAACATTACAATAACAACAAAACAGCAAATATAAACTGAACTAACAATTTGGAATAATTTTTTGGTTCTGCGCGAGAATATTTTTTAGATAAAATTAGGGAACGCTTTATTAACCTAAAAATGAAGGCGAATACTGTTTGGGCTGAAGAATCTTTTCAGAACCAATTCAATTCAGACTTTTCAGACTCGCCGGCCAACGTGGATCGATCCAGATCCTTATTGTCTTTGTAGAATTCATTTGCGGCATCAAATCCGGGTATCTTCTTAAACCTGGTCCTGTTTCATCAGGGTCAGTCAGGAGTCATGGTCTAACTCGTCAATTGTATTTTCCAACTTTAGAATGTTAGGTGAAACGTCCTGCATCGCATCTGTACCTGTGTATTACTACAAAGCCAATTAAATCCAATCCCATTATGGTATCGTGGCCTGCAATTTTAGACAATTACCGCCGGCATTTATTTTTTGTAATTACTAATATTGGAGTCGATACTATTAACACTCATTTTTCGATTTTCTTCATTTGCTGATTAGAGTCTAGTGAATTTTATTTTTCCACAACAGCAAAGTGGTCGGATACTATCCAATCCATGAAATCTAATTAATCAAATCGCTCCAACTAATAATGCAATGTTTTGGAATATTGGAATTTGGATTCGATAAACACTCGATGGACGATGGACTCAGAATTTTGTGTGGAGCAGCAGCAGGGAAGATTGCATTGCGTGATTGATACAAGATGAAAGATGCAATGCAGGCCAATGCCTCAGAATAAACTTTTGTGTTTGGATTTTGCAAGGGCATGCAGTGTGGATTGGGTCGTTTGTAAATTTGCGTGGGAAATCCTCATTCATTCCCACATCTTTTGTCTCCTCGCAACTTTGACTTTACAACACATCTGCTCTGCTCGCTCATCGGCTCCGCTAATCCTAATTTTCCTAATTAATCCGACTTGGACGAACACCACTAACAACAGACTGTCTATTTTGGAGTGTCTACAGTGCCTGGAGTCAACGTTTTCTTTGGAATCTTGGAAGTAAGTAAGTTGTCAATCGTTTGTCGGATTTCTTTCAGCTCAAGAAAGAATGAAAAATAAGCCGATCCAAATTCTAGACCAGGCTTCTTTGTTCGTTCTTTTTTAAAAGTAAGTTCAATTCATCATAATTTGCAACTTGATAGAGTTTGGCCGACGGTCACCAGTCAATCTTCGTAATCCTGGATTGAAGTACTGCACTAGCTAAGAACTATCACGGTACGGTACCAATCACCACCAATTAGAGGTACGTTTATTAACTTTTTTTAAAGGAATTATAATTCAAATTTAAGTTGTTTGCAAAGTGGGTAAAAATAATTTGGATTCAGAACATTTTGTATAAAGAATGCAAAAATTGTATGTTCCTGTTCTACTATTTGCTGAAGTGTGGGTTTCTCGGTTTCTGACAGCTAAATCTGCAAAATTTGATTAAAGAGTATATCTACAGTTTCTGCATAAATCAACTACTACAACATGCATGTATTGCATTACACTGACAGATTGCTCTAGATGATTTGGAATTACCGTATTCAATTTAGTTTAAACGATCTTGTGCGCAGAATAGCAATTTAGTATAAATTCATTGAATTCATACTGCGGGCAGATATTTTCTTTTTCGAATTAATTTTTTTTCAACTCAAAGTTTAATTTGGTGTCTCAGAAGAAACCTGAAAAATATTTTTACTGGGTATCACAAAGATATTTTAATAAATATCATCCTCATAAAAAGTCTCCTTAGTCGACTCTATGAATTGCTTCTGACTTATTAAGTTTTATTAAATTTCATTACTAGACTGCATCTATACCTTCATATTCATTCGTTGAATATTGATGTGAAGTTAATCTTTTAGACTTTTAGTCTGGTCAAGTCTAGAAAGTTGCATAGTATTTGTACACAAGTATTTGACTGGCTCAAATAATTTGAGCCAGAAAGAATAGTCCAGAAAATATACCAGTTCAAGTTCTCATTTTACTAACTGCGATACAAGAGCATGGCTTTTATCAATACAAAATTGTGAAATTGATCAACAACTTGGCTGACATATTCGGTTCTTAAAAGATGTACTTAATATCTGGGTAATATTCCGAGAATGTGCCAAACGAAATTAGCGGAAATCAAAAGTGATGTTGGCAAACCTGTTCACATGGTCGGACGAAATGAGCCGAGAGAGGACAATCTTGCTAGGATTTAATTTATTTTCCACGGCAAATAAAGTGAATTTGTTGGCCAGCACGAATAAATTTTAAAAGTTTTTTGAAAGAATTTATTGTTGGGGAACCCACGATGGTAGTAACCAGGGTGGAAGGTAGTCGTACCCTCGTACCTCGTACGTTAGCGATGTTTTTCCTTCACTTTGAGTAAGTGAAAACCAAATTTTCATTCAAGAGTAAAAATTTCATTTTACCTTCCTTTTCACTCAGCATTAAAAGGTCACTCTGCTTTTCCCTCCACAGCATGCTTAGCAAACTTTGTTTGCATTTTTAAAATTGAAGACAGTTTCACTTTCCGGATGGAAAACATAATAAAAAAGCAGAGCAACAATTTGAATGCGCAATAAATGAACTGTTGCTGTTGCTATACGTATCAACGCATCAGTCAAACGATCTCATCATTGCCCCTAACGGTCCCATGTCCTGAAAGGAAATTAAACTTAAACATCTTATTGAAAATAGAAACCGAAACTAAAATTATTCCAGCAGATTGGAAATACAGCAATGCCGTACAGTGCTGCATCTTAATATTGCATTCCTCTCCCTCTCTCTCCTTTTCTGCGTTCCCTTGCAAAATGCTTGGAGTAAATATCCGCTTGAGAATGCTGGCAACTCTTCATTTGTTGCATTGGCAAGGTAAAGAAGGTTAAAGTTACTTTTGCATGATACACTAATACACTACGCACAGCTTGATCTGCATTAGTCGAAAGACGATTTAAGTATTCTTGATATTATTTATATATCATGTTTTCAGTGCCCAAGTTTTTTTTTTGCAACATTGAGAATTTAATTTATTTTCCTAATATACAAAACAAGAGCAGTAAACTAAACTCCGTTTGCTCTGGTTTCATGTAAATGGAACTTTTCAACTTCAAAATCATTTTAGAGTTTACAATTATGGCATCGCATGACTAACTGAATCGAAGATAACAGCTGAGTACTTTTGAGGAAATTACCTTTCTTCATTACAGATATAATTCTGGATATGGGTTTTGCATTTTGGTTTTATCCCTGGGGCAGTAGTTTAATTCTTCAATTAATTATACAAAACACATGTTACTCGCCCAGACTACTCGTTACGTTGACGTTATTGCCTCGGGTTTCAGGAATCAGGATCGTCAGGATGTATTAAATTGAAAATTACTTCCCAAATTTACAAGATTGTCTACAACGCCTGACTCATGCATAAAACAGTTGTTTGCATCAAGTTCTATATTTGGTAAAAAATTGAAAACTTGGTTATGAAAAAAAAAACCGTGAATAACAATGTACTACGCTGATAATATGCAGTGAAACTTGAGGAAGAAATTGTATTTGAAGGACCTTTTAGTGAGTGAAGTTTTTCAACTGGATAATTAATGGATTGCCAATGGGTTGCCATTAAACTGTCAAGCTTCTGCAACACTAGCAACACCTTCTAAATCCAATTGTCAATCTGTAGAAGGTGGGCAGAACCATTGATACTCCTTTTATCAAATATCAATGTAATAATTATTACTAGTAGTAGAGTAGTAGCCAAGGTTTTAATTCAGTTCTAAATCTAAGTCAATCATCAAAATTATTACTAGTGTAATTTCCATTAAGTGAACCTAATTTCTTCCTCGAGAAATTAACCAAACACACATCAGATCATAATGATCAGGATGTAACTAACATTTATTTCATTAGTTGAAGTCGACCTTCGCCGGCCGTACTGTTTTTTGGGTAATTTTCTGTGTAAATGCGATATGACGCATTTACATGTTCATTGGATAGTTGTGCCTATAAACTGAAAACCCGAATTGGAAACATTTTGTAGCAGCCTTATAAGTCTTCCAAGCTGTCTTCCATCTTCTTGCATCATTAATAGTTAGGCTTTAGAAAAAAAGCCTTGAGCGAACCATTCCAGTATTATTACCATATGTCCAAATATGTCATGCATTCTCAAATCTCGACCTTTCTCATATTTTTTTGTTGCTAATCAGCCAGGCTGCAAACGCAGGCTAAAACGATTTAAAAGTAGCCTTAATTGGTTGGATTCATTCAGACTTTTCAGAGTATAATTAAATTCTTCCCTTCCTTGTCAAGAATATTGGCTGTAGAAATTGGCAGGTACAACGATTGTGCCTGCCACAGTCACCATCAGAAATCAATTAAATCGTAACCCCTTGTACATAATTTCGATTTTGTTCTGTTGGCCCAACCTGATATATTTAAGCAAGGAAAAATAGATCTGAATATGATAATAAAGATTTTGGTGCCTATCTAAAAAATAAATGAAGTCCTATATGGAGTAATTCATTAGGCGTTTGCACAATACCACTGTAGATCTGCGACACCATTGCTTGCACATTTTTTTTTGAAGAGGCCAGGCCTTAACAAAGTGGAAACAGATAAAGTTGACATGTGACAAATGGGAAAACGGGAAATAAATAAGACAATGGCAGAAATAATTTATGAAGCGTCATGAAATGAACTTTGTCAGACATCTCTCCCTTCCAAGAGCTTATCTGAACCTGACTAGGAGTTTCATTTTTATTGTGCATTTTTATTCATGTGTCTGAATTCTGAAAAGGTAACAGTAATGAGTTGAGACGGGGATTTCCGATGTAATGCATTTGTAGTTGGATGGAGGGGATGACTATGGCTCGAAGAGAAAGCCGGGCAAAGGACCGCAGTAATCGGGTAGATCCATGAGTCATTCATTCGGTCATGAAATTGTTCACTTTCCAGTCCCTGGCACGCAGTCTGACATCAGATTAGATGATGAACCATTGACATTGCAATCGAAATTGGGTTTTGTTCGACCGCTCTTAGCGTCCATGGTGAGTTCAGAACCACAAAATGCACAATCGACATTGCATTTTGTAAACTTTCTCCGAATTGTTTCAAACGCAATTACGTGCAATGATTTCTCACAAGAGAAAAAATTCAAGATCGCTGCGTTCACTGTATTTTGTGGATTTTGGAAATATGCTCGCCGTATTAAATTGTTTGGCGTGTTCATTTTTTTCCCCAAGCCCATCCATGTCCACTACATCCATCATGAATGTTTTATGCTTTCTTTTCGGGCTTTAGGAACAAGGCTTTAGGAACGATAGTTTCATTTTCGATTTCTTTGCTATTGTTGCAGTTGCATCAAAAGAGTAAACATTTGGCCCTCCACAGCCATGTATTATGCAATATGCAACCAAAGGTAATTTTCAAGATGTCTCACTGACCATGGATGCGTAATATAGTATTTCTTGAGTGGAACGGGAGTTGCTAAAGCAAGTTGAAAGTAATGTTTGAGATCGATCGAAATAGCTGACTTGCATTGAATACGTGATTATATTTGCTGTGCATGCAGGAAGCAGAATGCAATTGCAACTGCAGTCTGTGAACTATCTTGTTTTCTGCCCACTACTACTACAACTACTGTTGTAATTCTCCCCCTCCGAATCTAAGGTTGTCAAGTCAAACACCCGGGTAGTATTGCAGAGGCAGTTACCGTTTTGTCATCG
>JAQGCM010001937.1:0-12882 GCA_034699705.1 Hymenaphorura dentifera
AATGGAGGTTTAAAATTTGAGTTTCATAAGGCTGCTCCTATTTTAGTTAATAATTTTAGCTCTAATTCTAGTTCTAGTTCTACGTCGACGAGCACGTCAAATGTTCCTAGATCGACGACAGCTCAGTCAAATTTAAGTAGTAATGATGACGAGTCTCAGCCAGCCATTAAGAAGAAGTCAAAGTTATTTTCTCTAATGTCATTTGGAAACAAAAATTAGAAATTAATAAATGAAGAGAGACTGTCGAACATATTTTTTGGAATTGAATGAATTTTGATAACATTTATTTACGTCTGTTTTTTAGTTCGCTGAACTTTGGCGTCACCTAAATAAATCTATCCATATAAACTCAGTTTAATACTGAAAACCTGAACAAGCATCCGCAGTCCGCACTAATTGTATTTAATTTAATTTATTGGGTTTTCATTTTTGCACTGTTCATGTCATTAAATTCAGTCCATGTCTTGAGATCTGCAGGAATTTCTGGTTTCTTGATGTCTGGGTCCAACTCCTTGATTATCTGTTCCATGTCGACTTTGACACAAGCTAGTTTTGTGTAAGCCACGCTTCGAACGATCCCATCAGCCAAGGTGATGATTTTCTGCTCATAGTATACAAATTTGTGATCCCACCAAACTGGAACTGAAACCACCTGAAAATACAAACTTAATTTTCAAAGTCTATTTTTACATTCCTGACGTCATTGCAAGAATTAGGATCAAACGTCACAATTTTTCTGTAAGGAATTGATTAGTCCAAACGCAATGGGAATTCTGAATTGATTTCTTGTCCGAAGGTCAGTCATCAGTTCTGTTCACATCCATAAAGTTTTTTTACGAACCTCTTCCCATTCCGGCATTCCAATAAATTTTCCCACGCCAGCGCTAGCAATTGGATATAAATTCTGTGCAAATTCATTAGCAAGAACCAAAATAGGCTACCTTGTACGTTGAAAACATCATGAGAGGCAGGCGATATCGGATTGTTATGGCCGATGCTGGAAAGGACCCACCCTTCTCGAAGACCTTTACCAAAACTCTTGATCGCGTTCCCTGGTCAAACCGGGCGAAATCATGTTCCCTAAGATAGCGAGCATTGTTCATGTGCGTGAAAAGAAAATCAGCATCAGATGGCAAGCAAATTCCTGGAAGAGAAAATGTCAAAGATTACTGCACGTTTTGCAAATTTTCTGGTTAACTTTCCAGGAAGCACAAATTATTGTTCTTAAATACTGTCACAGGTAAACTAACTAATTTACATACCATAAACCTCTGAGGGTTCCAAGAGTCCGATTTTACTTCTGAAATACCTGGCGATGACATAAGTGATGATGCATCGGACAAAGTAATGGATGTCGATGAGGACGTACACAATCAGCAGAATTAGAATAGTCCAGAACATCGTGGCAGTTTCTTTTCAAAAGACGAGCCAATGACAAACAACGTTACGTTTCGGCTGCACGCTGCAAAATATAAAACAAACATAAAATTATGCATTTATTGTGTTTGTTACACCGATTACCGATACTTTTGATGCCTTTCTTTCGATAAATTTGAACGCAAAAGGACTGACTGTTAAATTTCACGACATGAACTCGGGCCATAATCTCCGGATTTTGGATTTACCTGTCAGTTTTCAGATCTCACGTCCAGGCAGGCTCAGGCTCAAGCCAAGGCACACAAGGTGCAAGGTAAGTTTTAATTCTGGCCCGGACAGGTAATATAAATTTTGCAGGTAGATCTTATTTGATTGGAATTGAGAATATTTGGAGAATATGAAGATGACAGTCAATGAACGAGAGCAGAGCAGACAAGAACAGACAGAGAATTGCAAATTGAGTCTGGCAGAAGGCCTGCCTGCCTAGCAGCGTGAAAAGCTTAGATGAATAACCCAAATAAAATAATTAATTTAAGTGTCTCACCTGTCGTCCTGTGCGCTGCACTGCAGTGCTCTGTGCAGATCTGATCTCGTCCCACGTCAACTCTACCTGCAATTTTGCAATGAATTTGGTTTTTTGAGACGTTTGTTCTTTGAGAGCGGACGTGAGACTGTTCTTTTTGCACAAGAAATCGACTTAATTATTGCTTCGCGCACCTCCGTTAGCTTTTTGGCTATATCAAATCTCAATCTGACAGAGAGAGCATAACTGAACAGTGCAAACTTTGAAACCGGTTTACCACTTTTTCACATCCTTTGCTACATGAATTTTGCCTTTTGCTAATCAAAAATTCTGGCAGGAGAATGAGCACAGGGCGCACATGCAAAATTTGAACAGTAAAAGTCCAAAGCACATGTCGAGAGTCAGAACAGAATCGGAACGGGTTTAAAATTACAAAATTACAGTAAAATGAGTAAAAACGAATGGGATCTTGCATTTGATTGATTATTAATTGGAATTCGAATGGTTCTGATCATCTGACTTTTGACCAGGGCAGTATAGTTAGTTGGAAGGATCAGATTAATTAACGATTCATTTCGTCTGGTCTGGCTGCAACTCATTTGTGCTGAAAGATCAAACGATTTGTGCAAAATTGTTCTAATAAATAATTTTATGCCTGCTGTCTCTAAAAAAAATTGCAAATCATTACCATCCAATTTGCAAAACAACAAGAACAAAATTATTCTTTTTCAATCGTTCCATTTCTTTTCGCCACGTCAATACGATTCTCGAGTCTCGACGACATAGAATTTGTGTAGAATCTCCAAATCTGAAGCCACGTGAACAGAACCGAGTTGAATTCAAACATTGCGCACTTCATGCATGCTTTTGTCCACGGCTTTGAGAACATTCACACTTTTCACATTCACAGAACCAGCAATAATTAACTCGTAAAAAACTGAAGAATTTACATTTTAATCGTTGATCAGTGATTAAATAGTACCAGGGAGAGGTCATCAGTCATCGGGCGGTAGTCGGTGGTAGGCAACTTAGGTAAATTGTGCTGAATTTGTCTAATACTTTCTTGTTCTTGGATTTGTAACAATGTCTGGGCTAGCCGCCGGGTCAGTGGATGTAAATAATTTGGACACAACACAAATCCGTACATTTCGTGAGTTTTTGTCAAATTATAATCGTGTCAGCGACATGTGCTTCAGGTAATTCTATACCGAAGTACATTTATTCTTTGTAATTGCTTTAAAAAATACAAATATGCAAGAAATTAAAGTGACTAAATTCTAATTCAATCTCTGATTTCCGATTATATTGTAGAGCGTGCGTCTGGGATTTTACTTCAAGGAATGTAAAGGATCAAGAAGGACGTTGCACAAATGCGTGTGTAGAAAAATTTCTCAAGTCTAACCAACGTGTGTCTCAGAGATTCCAAGAAATCCAAGTTACTGCAAATGAACACTTGCTCCAAACTTCCATGCAACAAAAATAAATTGAATAAATTATTTACAATAATCAATACACAAAGCCTGCCTACCGTCAAAGACATTGTGCCGAGATATCATCGTGAAAATAGAAAGTGATTGTGAATCCGGAATTCAGTAGTGACATTTATTTGTATTTCAGTGGTAGTTGAACTTTAAATTTTATAGTGAGTAATTGTAGTTAAAGAATAGTTTCAAAATGGGTTTAACCAAACAGTACTTGCGCTACACCTCGTCAGGGTTATTCGGAGCTGTTAGCGCGAAGAATTGCGAAGCAGTCTTTCTGAAACCAACCCGATTTATCGCTACGGGAGGAACTCACATAATTACTCTTTGGGATACTCGAGTGCAGAGAAAGGTACATCTCTTTCGTTGATTCGTTTATTTCAATTTCGAAAATGATTACATGAGAAGGCACTTTATATTTATGAATTCATAACTGAATCAGTATTTTGCTAGATCGAAAAGATTACTAGAATTGAGCAAATTAAAAGATATGAACGCCATATCCTTCCAGTAGCGTATACTCGTTATCTAACGTTTCCACTTATTTTTGTCGTTACAGCTCCGCACCCTAAATTGTGAATCCCCAGCCTTGATTTTAAAGCCAAACCCTGATGCAACCCGACTCGCAGTTGGACTTCAAAGCGGAAGCCTTTGCATTTATGATTTGACCGATAAATCTGAAGAAGCGTCGCCTGAGCCCATCTTGACTTTTGTGGGACATACCAGTAAGAAATGTTAAAATTACAGATTGCAAATAATCTTGCACAATTAGAAGTTAAATTTATGCATTTGAATTATCAGGCGAAATTACATCGATCGATTGGGACAGCAAGGGGGAAATTGTGGCGACTGGTGGAAAAGACACGAAAGTTATACTATGGAGCTGCGTTGAAGAAAAGGGACTCGTTAAGCTCAAAGCGCACCTGCGACCCGTCACTCGCGTCAGATTCTGGAAAAATTCAAAGTATCTCTTGACATCATCGGCAGATTCCACACTGCGTGTTTGGGATTTGATCACTCATCAATGCGTTCACACTATTCCTGGTGAAACTCAAGTAATTTGAAACAATCAATACTAATTTTTCCTCTTGGTAAAAACCGAATGAAGCGTTCAGAGCTAATCGATTACAACTTAATAGATTTGGGACTTCGAGTGCTGGTTTGACGACTACATTTTCATGGCTGAGTCACATCTGAAATTGTACAAGGTCCTAGAACCCGAGAATCCCGACTCGGGGGAATGGACTACTGAAGAAATGGGTACTCTGCTTCGCCACGCAAACGACAGACGGACGCAAGGAGTTAAAATAGTTGAGAATCGTTACCTACTTGCCCTTGGAGCAAAGTCTCCGGAAGTCGAATTGTTCCACTTGAATTCACCGGAAGATTCTGCCAAAAAATTGAAAAAAAGATTAAAGAAAAATCCAGACGGCGAAAAAATTATAACTATGAAAGATTTAGTGCGTCGCGGAGATTCGGTTCGATGTGCTGAAGGCAAAGTGCGGTCCATTGATGTGACGAAGGACAAAGACGGCATTTTGAACGTAAGTTTTGAATTCACAAAAATAGTTGTATTCACAGAGTGTAACTTACTTAAGTGTGACTATTTTCCAGATACTTTGTGGGTTGCCTTCCAACCAAGTTCAAATTCTTGATTTAAATCCAAACCAAGATTCTGCTAAATTAAACGATAAAAAGGCAGAAAAGCCGAATTTGCTTGGATTTGATGGCCACAGGACTATTGTTCGGGGAATTGCCTTCTCATCGGATAAGTCTGCAATTTTAACAGCATCAAGTGACTGTTTCAAAATTTGGAACAGGTCTGCCACAAATATTTTTCGTAGAGATGTTTGCTTCTGCTTTACAAAAGTTTGGGATGAGAAGTTTTACTATTTCATAACAGGTCCACCCTATCCTGCATCTTGACCATTCAGCATGAATATCCTGTTGTGTGCTCAAAATTCTGCCCTGGTGATCGACATTTCATTGCAGGCTCGACTTGTGGGCATTTAATTCTTGGTGATGTCTCCACTGCAACAATTATTCAAGTTGAACAAAGCGGTGAGGAAAGGTGAGATGTTTCAACAAACGGTTTCACAGATGAATTTTGTAGTTCAAAATCTTTGGCGTATCTTCATCTCCGGTTTTACATTTCTCTAGTGTCTGGGCTGTGGAAATTTTTCCTTCATCTACTGGCTTTGCAGCAACTAACGGGAAAATGATTCAGCTCTACGATTTTAGTATGATTGAAGGGAAACTTCAATTTAACCTAACACGTCAATTGGATGTACAAGAGAGTGTACTGTGCCTAAAAATTAGTCCTGACATGAAGTTTTTGGCTGCCGGTCTTCTGGACAATAACATTAAGGTTTGTAAATCTCTGCAGAATTTTCATAGGTTTTGAGTGCTCTTCAGATTCAAGTGCTATAAATATTCTGTTTAATTTTGTACTTTAGACGTTTTATTTGGACACCTTGAAGTTCCATTTGTCGATGTATGGCCACAAGTTACCGGTGGTCGCGATCGACATTTCGGCCGACGGTAGGGTCCTGTGTTCGTGCGCTAGTGACAAAAGTGTCCGAGTCTGGGGTATGGATTTTGCTGATTGTCACGGCACTATGCTTCACACAGACGGATTGATCGGTTGCTCTTTCATTGAAAATACACATCACGTTGTATCGGTTGCGAAAGACAGCGTCAACTTTTATGACAGTGACATTCATCAACGTTATTTAACTTTGAAGGTGACTAGATTTTTCATACCTAACAATCGCATCTTTTCAACGAATGGAAACGGATTTTAGAATTCATCCACCAATACCAATTGAATTTCATATTCAATATTCCTAACTTTTACATTAAAATATTAATTTTTCTATTTTAATACAGGGACACATAGAAGGAGGCGCAACTTGTATGGCTGTTGGGGGACTGCATATAGCTACGGCAGGGCGGGACCAGACTCTCCGACTCTTTAGTCGTACAGAAGAGGTAAGTTTCTATTGGTTTTTAAGCGAAACAGATTTGGGTTACGATCCTCGACACAAGGGGAACTTCTGGGTCTGGGAGGTTAATTTTGCAAAAATATGAGGTATGTGTAACATTCCCATATTTTTGCAATGTTACACACTCTGAAACTAACCTCGTTAGGGCAGGGCTTTGAGTTAATTTATGTATCACACTCGAATGGTGAAATACGACTGACTGAATTCTTAAAAATGATTGTTGGTAAACGAAATTTGTATTTTTCAGATACTGGTATTGAGCGATGAGCGCGAGCAAGAGCGTGAGCAAGAATTGGAAAAGGAAGCGGTTAAAGATGCACCAGAAGTAGCCTCCTTACAAACTGCTGCATCTATGGATTCAGTAAGCTTTCAATTTTTAGGATCAAGTAATGTGAAATGATTTTAATTTTCTTTTTCATTATACTTAGGCTGACAAACTGATTGAAGCACTCGACATCTTCAAAGACAAATCTACCATCAGTCCAGTCATGCAAGCATACGGAGCCAAAACTCACAACGAATTCATGCTAAAAATTCTAACAGGAATTAAAGCGGCTGACTTGGAGCTCAGTCTAATACATCTTCCAGTAGACTATGTTCATCAAATGATCCCAGCCCTCATTGCAGTTTTAGAGAATTATCCCTTAGCAACTGAATTGGCGGTTCGCGCAATTCATGGTCTCATGAAATTCCATCCCGCATCCTTAGAATTTGTGGATAAAGAGTCTTTGAGGACACTGGCAACATTGGCCGAGACTAGAGTTGATTTTTTGGTCGACACTGTTGGTTTCAATCTTGCTGGCTTGAGATTCATCAATGACAATAAACTGGAGAAAGAACTTGTGGAGGAATTCAAAGAAATGCTTGGCGTGAGAAAAAGGAGGAAGAAGAATAAAGAAAAGGCACTAAAACGGGCTATGCTTACAATGCAGTGATGCAAACCAGTTTAAAAATGTTACATACTCTAGGTTGGTATTCAATCATGAATTCCAGTAGAAGATTTCTTACGAGATAAATAATAAAACTGCGTATAACGAATTCAGTTTGTGCTGGTAGAATTTCATTTGTTGCAAATTTTCAACCGCAATAGTTTTTTGAAATCAATGAGTTACCAATTGAATTAACTTTCTGTCTTTATTTGCTTACTTTTGCTATTGTACATATGACTGGTATTTATAGTAATTGGTGGACCTGAAATAGCATAATTGTCAGATATTTCTGCCAATGCCCCATTAATTCCTTCACTTGAATGACGCTGACTTGTCAGTCTTTAATAGTATTTAAATCAACGTCACTTTAGAAAATCTAGAGCCAGAGCAAACGTTGTCGTCGGTGTCCCTATAATAATTAACATTGCATTCATTCTATCTAATATAAAAAGTTTGAACAACCTTGAGCGAGCCTTAGTAATTCGGACGTTCGCCGAACTCCAGGAAGATTTGTGGTCGCTGCTTTTGCACTAATATTTCTTTGAAATGGTTAATGGTTAATTAACCATTGTTTAACTGTGAAATTATAGTACAATTAGAATCCCCCTGTGCTGAAAAATGACCCTGGTGGTCTCAATTGAAGAGTAGGGCTGACAACGTGTGGATAAGAGCTGATTTGGTTGTAGCTATGAAGAGGTGCAGAGAATATTTCAAACGGAGATGGTCGGTGAACTTCTTTGTAATTGTCGGAAGCTGCGTACTGGCTAAAAAGGAAAGAAGCAGGCTGGACCACTGGGACTTGTGGCAAGGGGGCTGGACCGAATGGGTACTGGCTGTATCCGGTCTGAAAACAAAATAATTAGTCAAATCGAGTGCTGATAAATATTTCTCTTTTCAGAAAATTGTTGCTATTTAAGTTACCTGTTGTGGAGGTAGGTATCCGCCCTGAGGAGGCAAGTAATTGTTCTGGGGAGGAAGGTATTCGCCTTGGGGAGGTAAATAGTCGTTTTTGGGTGGCAGGTAATCATCCTTCGGTGGAAGATAGTCGTCCTTGGGTGGAAGGTACTCATCTTTCGGTGCTTCCTTGGGAGGAAGGTATTCGTCTGTGGGTGGGAGGTACTCGGACTGCGGTGCTTGTGTTGGGGGTAGATAACTCGGGGGCGGTGGTCCGTAACTGGGTGGAGGTGGTCCATAACTGGGTGGAGGTGGTCCATAACTGGGTGGGGGTGGTCCATAACTTGGTTGTGGGGGTCCGTAACTTGGTGCCGGTGGGGATAAGAAATATTCTCCAGAGGGTTCATCGACTGGGGGCAAATAAGTCGGTTCCGGGGCTTTTGGAGGAATGTAAGTTGGAGATACTTCCGTTGATGTTACTGGTGGTAAGTATGTGTCCTTGGGCGGTGGAATATAGCTGTCCCCTGGAGCATTGTTTCTTTGGTTATCCTGAGAGATGGGATTTGGTGGCCTAATCTCACGTTGAATACCGTCCAATGTTCCGGCAGCCTGCTTTGGATAAATATATGCGGTAAAACCGTAACAAATTTTATTTAAAATAGAAATTCCAGCGAAAGCTCACCTTAATTTCGTCTTCTTCGTCAAGAAGATTTTTTTGGTTCCGATTCACGATGAATCCTGACGCCTTATTTCCTTGACTCAAAAATCTGGAGCTTTGAGCCTGGAGCGGAATGATTCCCTCAACACTTCCGTCATCTTCGGATTCATAGGGACGACCAGTTTCAGCTTTTTCGGTTGTGGTAGAAGTTGCTCTTGTTGTTACCGTTGTTGGCGCAGAAGTGCTAGATGTTGTCGTTGTGGACGATTCAGGGACCTTTACTTTGCTGACAACTTCATCATCGCGACTTTCCTGAATATCGTCAAAGTAATCATCGCTTGCCGCTTCAGCGGAGGGTGCAGGGGCTGCTGCTGGGGCACGGCTGGGAGTTGGTCTTCTTGGGTCAAGGTCGACCGGAGCAAAATAGTCTGGGTTGCTTAGAGCATTGTTAATGCCCGCATTGCTGCTCGGTTGTCTCGGTTTGCTAAATTCATTGAAAATAATTTCTGGTTTCTTCCCCGGCCTTTGTTGCGGTTGTGGTGCTGGTGGGCGACTTTTCGTTCCAAAGGAATTTGATTGGCTGTGGGAACCATCATCGTGGACGTGATTTGATCGGTAAATGTCTGGAAGTGGGCCGCGAAGATCTTTTGGAATGATTATGGGAGCAACCTTCTTGGCAGAAATTTCTGGCGCTTGTCGACTTCCCGAAAACTTGACGTATTCTCCATCCTATTTCGTAAAAAAAATCATCCAAAAAATTCAAAAATCGAAGTGAAAATTAGCAGAACGTATTGCAAAATACTTACACCGCCTCGGACACCAATTTCCTTATTTAAAGTGTAGAAATTCTCCGCATTTTCACAGTGAACATTGGCCCACCAGTCACAAGCTAAAATCTGAAATAGAAATGCAGTTGATAAAATTTGTGTATGCTATTGTTAAAAATACTCGAAAAAGTACAATAATCCGTGCAATACATGGCCGAACTTAACAATCGAAATTGTGGTCAATAGCCTCCAATTTAATTCCGCATTCGTGCATACATTATTGTGAGGTTAAGCTCGGAGAAATTATCATGGGCAGCATTTTGGATTTCCAAATGTGGAAAATGAATAATTACTGCAAAATCCATACAATGAGTTTGCCGCAAGCCGCATGTATTATTGTGTCAATCGTTTGCTCTATAAATGCACCCCGAGTGGTAATTTCGCCGCCTGCCTCACTTCATTAATTCGTGACTCGTTTGACACATTCATACATTCATTCGCAAGATGAGCAACAAAATGCTTCTTCAACTCACGACTTTGAGTTGGATGATTTGACAAGCCAAGAGGAACTATCAAGATTCGTTTTCGAGATAATGGCTGCAAAGCACATTGCATGGCAGCAAAATTATGGCAAAGTTCCGCAGATAAATTTTAGGTGAAAACGTTGCAAACAATTTGCATTGTTATTCTCCACGTGTGGTTGTTAGGGCTTACCTCTTGATTGAATTGAGTTCCATTGGGACATAAGAATGAGTCCATTTGAAGACGCACATTGTCATTGCAATCACTGCATCGATGGAACACTTGACATCCTGTTTAAAGCATAAATGTTGAAAGGAAAATTAGAGATTAGTTGCTTAATTACTTTTGGGATACAAGCTAATTAAATAGCAAGTTAATTAGGTATTTCGAAAAGTATTGGCAAAACAAGACTAGACAACGCCTTAGCTGACGTATCTAAATTGTTCAGCACACTATTGATGAATATGATATCGAAATATAATTTGAAACTTTTGCAGAATCTTAAAGAATTCGTGGATGGATAAGTGTATTCTAATATATTCATTTTTCTAATTCTTTTCAATAATTACAGCAATACGTGCGTGCGTGAAGTCGTGGTTAAGTTAATAAGTCAAACATTTGGAACGGTCAGTCTGCCAGTTATTGCAGTTACATAATTTGTTACTTATTAAGTAGGAAATTTTTTTAGCTATGAATGCGATTCGTCATCTCAAAAACTTCAATTTTTAAATTGAGTTGTCTGCAAATTTGAACAACACGTGCTTGCCCTCACACTTCCCTAAAAATTGTAAATTTCTTTTCTTTTCAGCCTCATCAACCGGTCAAGAAAATTAATTGCGTACAGCTCATAACAATGAAGTGGAAGTGCGAGTGTGGGTTGTTGAGCTGAATCATCTTCATTTGCAATTCTAATCATACATGTGCAGCTGTGCACTCATGAAGCATTATTACATAAAATCTGACACTTGTTTCCCCCAAAATGTAATGGCAATTTTTCAATCCATTTCCTGCATTTTCCACTCAAGACTCGAGTTGCCTCTTCATTCAGGTGTGGTGTGTGTGAACAAAGTGCAAAAATCCCAAAAGCTTCGCGTGCACACGGGTGCACGATTGACTTTTAAAAGTACCCATTTTTCTTTTCAAATAAATATGACCCAATATAGTCGATGAATCAGTAAATTCGTGATGAAAAATCCTTACTTGTAACTGGGTCAGCATAATAGCCAGGTATTCTTCCTTCACAATTAAATTTTGTTCTTGGAATGTGTCCAAGCACCGGGTAGTCGTCACCCGGATTTCCAGGGACAGAGTCACGAATATCCCATTCGTCATGTTCATTCACCTAAAATCAAAAATGTACATTATTGTGTATTAGCAATAAACAACAATAATTTTCTTGTTTTAATTGAGTTGCGCAAGAATCGAACTTTGCATATTTTTCTTCATAGCAAATTCCTAGCCAATATGCAATCCCAATATTTGCAATAACACGTAGTCCGCCAATATTGTTGCGATTGTTAAATGTAACGTTTATGACACGTAATTACACTGTCATCAGTCATCATATCGATCCTCACTAAGTCGTACATTTTTAAAGATTGACATAAACTTGTTATGCTAATTGCAACAGTTGGTTGTGCAAGGTAATGTTCAATTTATTAAGAGTTTCAGTTTCATACGTGAGCCGACTTCCTTATATGCGTGCGAAAGTGATGCACTTCAATTTTCAATATGGTCTTGCTTTGTGTTCTCTATTGTCAGATTTGAACCCAATAAATTATAACGTTGGCCTAACCTGTACATTGCATTTTAATTTGGTGATTGATATCAAGACTTAATTATTCAACATTTCAGTGGAAAATCAAATTTGACGAATGATGATAGTGATGAAATCGGCTGACCGACGATGACGTTCAGGTTGGGCTCCATATTCTGGCATTGTGTCAAATTTTATTTCATGATCATAATTCTTGATCTAGTTCTAGTTTGCGAGTTACACTTGGTGCAATTCTACATTTAAAATTGCATGTGCAGGCTTGCTGCAAAAACCAAAACTTGTACCTGATACTCTGCGTTGAATTAGGCAAATTTAATTGGGTGTGGATAAGTATGACCTAAACTAAATATTTGCAAAATTTCTACTGCCATTGCATTCAACTTTTTCTTCTTTACTCAGCAATTTTTTAATACGAAGAAACCCAGGCCACTTGGAAGACATTTTTACAATTTTGCATATTATTACAAAATCTCAATTACTTTAGAAAGTAATGATGATTATCCTAGTTTTGTATTCAATGTTTTGTTTGTACAAATGTAATTTTGCAGGTGACGACTTTTTACAACTCTTCAGATCAGTTTTTGATAAGTTCTTAATTAAATATTAGCTGGTTTCAGGCGCAGCTATAAAATTCTCTTACAAATCAATTAACCTGTTTAACTTCGCATCTTTCAGATTAAAACAAAACGTTTTGAAAATTAAACTACCTTTGCCACGCTTGTGAGATTCTTGAAATTTTGATTGGCACTTGACATTAAGTCAA
The DNA here is from genome assembly GCA_034699705.1 of Hymenaphorura dentifera. Taxonomy (NCBI): domain Eukaryota; kingdom Metazoa; phylum Arthropoda; class Collembola; order Poduromorpha; family Onychiuridae; genus Hymenaphorura; species Hymenaphorura dentifera. The sequence continues at coordinate 12,697 of JAQGCM010001937.1, forward strand.
GTGCCAATCACACACAACCAATCATCCCATATTATGTGATGATTTGATTGCATTAATTAGTGTAGCATAAAGAGTAATAAAAATGTAAGCAAAACTGGGTGCGCACGACATTGTGTCTCCCAATTGTTAAATCAAAATTCACAAATGCTTGAGAATAGAAATGTGCTATTTAGTAATTAAGTAGCA
>JAQGCM010001938.1:0-12879 GCA_034699705.1 Hymenaphorura dentifera
CTAGAATTCTAGAATTACAATGTACAATGTCTTAATTTTTGATTTCGTATTTACATAAAAACCACATCAATTAATTCGCCCTAGTCTTATATCAAAACTGAGGATTGGAAGCTGGTTTTCATGAATTGTCTGAGTGCTAATTAAAACGCTTGGAATATTTTCGAATGTAATTGTAATGTACTGATCCAGCAATTAATTATCTGCGTATGAAATGTGGGGATGGATTTAAGGCACCCACGCAGAATTGACATAATCCACAACTTATAAAATCGAATTTGTGAGCTTTCCTCAAATTTCAAATCTCAACTTAAATAATGTCTTCGTTGGTTAATTAAATTTCGTGCACTTATCTCAAATTACACATTCAACTATTCGTAAGCATTCCTCCATAGGCATAGTAGCACAACTTACCTTTTTAATCGTGATTACTTCCAACTCTTCTCCATATTTGTGAAAAAGGGATTAATAATAATTATAAAAATCTAAAGGACGGTTTTATGTAGAAAATGTCTCCAGGATTGATTTTGTAGTTAATTTACAATGAGTAAGCATATTTATAGTTTAGTGATACAAGAGAAAGTTAGGTACAATCTAAATACGAGATTCTATTGGACTCGCTGAAGTCATTGGGTCATATCATAATCTTTCCAATTCTGTTGTTGTCGTGTGTGAAGGGTGCAGTCCTCCGCCCATTGCATCAGAGGCTACGGAATAATGTCTATAGGTTAAAAACTCTGGGCTCAAATTCCCAGGGCTTGTGTTTCCATTCCCGTTTCCATTTCGGATATGAGGGTAGTGATGATTGTTGTGGTGGTAGCCACCCAAGGTTCCTATATTGTTGGTGATCGGTACGGCATCGCTGACCCGGTGATCAAGTTTTCCATTCTGCTTTAAATGTAAAATTGCTTAGATAAATATCATCTCTTGTTTAAGTTTTACTCGGAGAAGATGAAAAAAATTAAAAGTATTGACTAACCTCTTGCCTGTATTGCCGTCTCTTTCGGATTTTGAGGCAAGCAAGAGTTGTGATAAGAATGACGAAGAATACAAAGCCGACGACGGCTCCTACGAGAACCCCGAGGCGTCTTTGGAGCAGCGACGACGCTCTTTCGTGCTCTCCGTATCCCAGCGTTCGAACCTAAATGGAAAGTAAACATTACCATTACCATATCATGAATCATAAGTCATTGAATCCGTGAACTGCCATATATTTTATATATGAAGCCTAGACATCATTTCAATAGAAAGAGACACTTCAACAGTTTTTGTTTACACTCGAATTGTTTTAATAACCGTCTCGTTAAGTTGTATCAATTTCGGCCTAATGACAAGCTTCGATTCATTAAATTTGTACTGAAAAGAAGAAAGAAGACTTAAGTGAAAGCAAAACAAGGTTCGATGAACGAACGATTCCCTCTAAAGCGTCCCTACCAAAGCATAAGCTTAATTAACTTTAGACGCATAATACAATCTGTATAAAATCTCCACATGTAAAATGATTTGATTTTCTGCTAGCTCCGTGTCCGTCTCGATATCTCAATATTATTGCTTCCCAGCTATACAATCTAAACTAACTTTTCTGGTTTAAAAATGCTCGAAATTTTCACTTTCGTGTAAGGCATGTATGGTGTTATACCTCAGCACATTTCGAAAAGGGAGAATCCTTGAGCAGGACATCAGCGGAGCGCTGGCTCAAAGCGCTTGTTGTTACAGTAGCATTGTCTTCATTAGCCAGTCCCAACACACAGACAAGGTACGGCGTATCCTGAAATGAAAATATTAATGTTCAATATCAATTAAAACGTTTCTGCATCACATCACAGCCAAGTTTTCAATAATGGTCAAACAAGTTCAGGAAATATATTTTGTTATGTTAAACAATAGTTGAGCCAAGAAGAGTTCACGTAAAGCTAGGTCCTCAGATCAATTACATCAAAAACGTGAACTTTCCTTGAGTTGATTCTATGGATTAGAATTTAGGTGTTCTGTAGTTGCAGATGGATTTGAACTTACCGACTGCAGATCTGGAAGAAGGTAGAACCTTGAAGAAGCGGGTAGCGGACGAGTTCTGACGATGTCGTTATGATTCAAAGCGTGGTAGGCCACAACGTAACCTTGCATCGCTGAATTATTTCTGCCTTGCCAGGAAACGACCGCAGACGACGGTCGAACATCCTAAACCCAAATGAAAACTATTGTAAAAAAAAGAGCTTCTGGGGACAAAGTCAGAAGATTCCAGGACTTTGCCGAATCCGTCTCCTACTAAATTTGTTATAAGTTTCTTTCCGAAATAGGTCAATCACCCTCGGTCTGACAATGGTAGCAAAGTTGAATAAAACTAATGAGAGACCTGCGAGGAATGCCGTTCGTTTTCTAAGATCGAAAAATACAATTTTTCTTCTTAGGTTCTCTTCTTTCAGAAAAGGAATTATAATTACGTTGGGATTCTCAAAAGAAAAGACGATCGAGAAGAAAAAGTCTATCTAGTCTCGCCCCTTTTGTTTTTGTTGAAAGAGTGAGTCGGAGAGGATGATGCTAAAGAAATGGGAAGAGAAATAATAGGTGTGATTGAGAAAGGTCTGAAGCCGAGGAGAGAAGTTGATTGGCATCCAGTAAAAAATTAATGATCATCACATCAAATAATCCTCATTCGTTTTACGCAGTGAGCGGAAACGATGAGTCAGATAGTTAACTGAAGAGAAGCCTTCCCAAGGAACAAAGTCGAAAGTAATTGGATCTCCCACCTCTCAAAAGTTCACTCACCGATTGGACATTTTGTTCTTTATTTTTGTCAGCCTTTTGATCGTTAAAAAAAGAAAAACTAACTTTCTACGAAGTCAATATTTGCTTGTAGAGGGAAAATCTCTTCACACTCTACAGAAGCGAAAATTCAACCCAGGACAACAAGAAACAAAAAAAGTTGTATCTGCAATGATGAAGTCGAATTACTAATCTCATCAAGAACACGAGCCAATGTGTCGTCAATTTTAATGAATGTTTGAATTGATGTGAATCCATACTTACTTTCTCCTGTGCTTTCTCACGCACAACGGAAGGAATTTGTTTCAGAATGCTTTCATAAATTTCAAAAATAGACCATAACATGAACAAGTAGAGAGAAAATGAAAATAGGAAGGGAGTGAAAGTGAGTATGGATCATGCGGGTAGTAGCGTTGTGACCGACCTGCCAAAGGTCGTCTACTTTCCCCATTACTTTTAGAATGGAGCACAATGAAATGAAATGAAATGAAACCACTCGGTGCTGCTAATCCTCGCCAGTGTATCAATAAGTGCTCCTCTGCTGTGCTGGCTTCTGAACTAATGGTGAAGCAGAGGTGCGATTATTACAAGTGCTAAAAATCAATAGAGGAATCAAATCTCATGGATGTTCTAATAATAGGGGAGGAAATGCTTTCCTTCAATCTAATGACTACTCAAGAATCACTTGACTTCCAATTTCGAGAGCACAGAATCCGCACACATTTGTTCTAATGTCAGGCAGTTTAGTAGTGTGCTCAGCGTAGCCAATTTCTAAGGTGTTTTGAAAATCTAAAAATGGAAAAACGACCGTATAACCTGAAATTTAGAAGTTGGGTTTAAACTTTGTAGCTTGTGGAGGGATAATCTTATGTGGTAAAGAATGTCGATAGTTCATTCATCTTTGCATTAAGATTGTCAAGGATCAAGGAGTACACGTGGAAACTGATATCTGAAGAACTGCACAGTCTCAGATTGGATTTTGCTTTTTGCTCTTACCTGAATGGCAAGTTTGATAATGGCTGGGGATGAGCAAAATGAAGGGAGGTCAGATTCCATCATAAGCCGACCACGATGCTCTTCCGGGCGTTCACAGACAAAATTCCCTTCCACGCTCCCAGAACTGGAAGCCAAAATCTTCGGATGTGACTGCAGCCATTCCCAAAAGTCTTTGCTGTCACAGTCGCAGCTTAGGGGATTATCTGTGTAGAAAAAAAAACATTGTTAAAAAGTGCGTTCTGGCCTAAGAACGGGACTGACATTCTTTTTCAATATTTTGTGTTGAAAAAGTGCAGCTCAACTAAACTTGGTAATATTTCCGAGTTAACAAACCATACAATATCAAGTTCTCATAAATTGACAAATTTGCTTTTCGAATTGGTACATCCTAAAAACTATTAGGTTGGGCAGTAACTTATAAATAGCATAGATGTGTAACAATCACAAAGTTGAAATTAGAATGCTCGATTAGAAGGGCTTATGTAAAATCCGGAGGCACTATCAATCACTTCAAAGGACTGGTTGAATAGCTCTCATAACATATCACCCACCTAATGAGCAACATTTGTAAAGTTCTCAATAACATTCCAGACCAGATCTCCGCCCAGCCTAATGATTTGAAGTTCCAAGTCACACATTACACCTCGTTGAATATGAAAGTTTATCACGGAGTTAGTTACTCGTAATAATCCAATCTTAAACCACACTTGCACTTGAAATGCATTTCTAATGAAGTTTTTATTATTATCAGTTGGTTTTGACGGACAATCAAGAAAGAGCATATTTGAATTCTAAGATGCACACGGTTTGTATGTACAAATAATGATTTATGAATGTGGATTTGACATCCGTGAAACGAAACCGGTGTTCATTTGATCAATTCGACGAATAGGAGCTTGTAATTTACTAGATTAAATCTGACAGTGTCAATCACTGCTCATTTAACATTGAAAGAGAATCCAACTTTGCATTTTGCATTTGCAGTATGACTCCAAATGCATTATGATGACTTGTTTACATATTTTATAAATTCTCTTGAGAGTTCTCCTAGCTTGACGCTTGATACAGGCAGCGGTGTCTACTAATTTCGACGGGAAAAGTTGAAGTTCATCGCTAAATCCACTGAACCGCTTGCCGCACTTTGCAAAAGTTCCGAAAAATCTTGCAGAAAGTGCAAATGAAAATAGCAAAACGTTTCTGATCACAAACTAAAATTCCTATAAACTTAAATGATTTTGGCACAAAGGCGTCAGTCACCCCACCATGCATTGTATTGTTTTTTAAAACAAAACATCAAAAGTGGAACAGACCGTCCGTCACTTAAGTCGAATGGCTTTTATAAATTCTTAAAGGTGGCTGACTTTGGCGATACTACGTGACATCCGAATGGGAGTTTTACGGTTTGAATGAATTTTCCTCTTGGGAGCACCTTTGTTACCCTAAATAGGCAAACTTAGTCCTTTCAACTTAAAGTACCTCAACTTACTTTCTCCTTTGTAAAACAACAGAGGTTACGAGTACGACCAGATTCAGGTTCCGATCAAAGTGCACTTTCGCATTCTTCTCAACGAACACTTTGAAACTTTTATACGGTGTATCTTTCAATCTGCTCGGCAGTGAAATTGCTAAAATATCCTAGGACAAACATGTTTCACAAACAATTGCTTGTTAGTGATGAACTTTATTCGAAGCTGGAAGGAAAGTAATGTATTTATTCCTAGAAGGCTGAACAATGCGAAAATCATATAATTTGGGTTAGTGCAAAATTTCACAAAGTTTTTAAAATAATCGGTGAGTGCTTTGTCACTGGTGACCTTTGCGAGAAACGTCAAAAAGTACAAAGTCATACTTAAAAATTTACATCTCCTAGCCAAACAGTTTGTTCCAAATTGAAGGCGACTTTGCTATCTTAATAATTGTGTATTTTATGTAAGATTCAGTTTGCAAACAGTCTGATGCTCAAAATCATTCAGTGATATGCTAGTAGAACATAGTAGTGGTGTCATTAGTGAGTGAAATTGGACCAGAAGCTCTTGGGCAGAACTTTCCCCAAGTCAACATGAGAAAACAGCTTGGTGGTTTTCATTTCATTTTGATTTATTGCCTGGGAGAATTTCACTTTCACAGGTTCACCCTTCCTTCATATCAGATTCATTGGATTCTACTGGAAGCATGAACCAATCCACTCTGAACTGCCTGGCTTTCCCCCTTACAGAGTAGTAGCAGAATTAAAACCCAATGTTGGTTCCTTCCTTTCCTCTAAACTCAAACTTCCAACACACAACAAAGAACCAACTCAACTTTAGGGATTCACTCCAATAAATCCGTCGTTGGGTTTCAAAACTAGAATCGATACCACACCGAGCTGGCTTGAAAAATAGGTGAAACATGCCACAGCGATGGTTTTCAAATTAAGCGTTTTGAAGCTCTCGCAAATGTGAAATAAATTTTCCAAGAAATTATGCTACAAATCCAACTCGATTTCAAGAATTCAAGCATTCCAGTAAGCTTTTCTGCGAAATATGCTGTAGACTTTTTTTTATTGCTGAAGCTGGTGATTGAATCACCACGCTAGGTTCGGAATGAACTACCGCTGGGCCCCCATCACAATCTTGCAACTGGGAATTAGGTTGCTGTCCATCGGAAATCCTTGGTGAGTTTTCTTGGGGAATTTGTTCTAAGAGAAAGATGGATAGTCGGTCGAAAGGGTGAGTTGATGAGATAGATTTAGGAAGTGAGTGACACTCAGGTGGCACTTTCACACGATGTCGTGTCACCCTTAAATCTCCAGAGATTCAGTCCTCCAAACAATTTGTTACAAATTTTGAAAGGTCTCTGATCCGTCCACGTATAAACAGGATGCCCTTGCATGTGCGTGTGATTGGCTCTTAACATTCCTTGTAAAATTTTACTTTCATTGCAAATGTCCAAAATTTTCTGTTCCCCCATATACTTTGCGATAATACGAATTAACTTCTTTTCTGCTTCCAATTTTGTGTACCAATATTTTTTAAATTCTGAAGCTTGTGCTAGCTGTTGTGGTGAATGAAGGCAATAGTGGCCAGCCGATGCAAAACATAAATTGTTTAAGTACGGAAAGAGCAGAGTTTGAATTCATGTTCAATCGAATCGGTCCATTCGGTTCAAAGGAAAATATGAGGAGAGGAAGATCTATAGTCCATTACTCATGGTCTTGGAAATCTTCTTAGTTTCATATCTTTCTCGTATTATCCAGACAAGACATCCGGACATCTTAGAACCAACAACTCTGCTCCTCCTATTTGTCAAGGAGGGTTTACTTTCCCTCAGCAGACATTTCACTCCCATCTTCCTCTGCTTAAATCTTTCCTCAACACTCTCCTCCACCGTATCTTTGTCCTTGTCACTTTCTCCCACTTTAACTCCAAAAGGATCCGGACATTCACACACGACAGTGATACATAATAACCAGATGTAGACTAGAGCATTCCAGGCTTTTCATTCCTGCAGAGATCGGTCAGCCGCCGACTGGGTAAGGATGTAGCAGTATGAGCAAAGTTATTTTTGGTCCAGTTGCTGCCTCACTTCCAAGTACCAACCCTAAGGAACTAGACTCGACACATCAAACTAATAAAGTTGTCCAAGGACATGTACTTTGCCGGAGAACGTTAAACAAATTCTGCTTGTTAGGGGGCGGACGGTTTTCCAAATCGATTGCCACCCCGGGTGGACTATGCACACAAAATAATGACCTGTGTAATGTTTGAATTACTCTTACAGCATTGAAATCACAGTCGAAACGGAAAATCCAAATAACATTTTGCGTATTGAATCAATTTGGTCGGGTTTACATTTATCGAAAAGGAAACCACAAAGGTTAGGGAGGTGTGCATCAAATATTGAAGAGTTTAGGAGAAGGGAGGAAAAGTAACCACCACGACAAATCCCCAAAGGCTTGCTTGCCAGATCAAAGAGCTAATTGATGTGATGTTAGGTGTATGAACCGCACTGCCAAGAAAGCAAAGTTACTTAATTAAAAGCAATCTATGAAACAAATTATCAAAGTTCAATTGACGGTTGAGCGGATTCCTGCAAACCTTTGCTTGGCATTTGCGATTGAAAGCTTTCCAGTGGACGGTTCTCAAGTAACCGAATGAAATAGTCAAGCGGAAAATAGGGCGAAATAGCAGCCAGCCCCCAGCCCAGTACTTACCCCCAACGTTAGGATTAATTTAATTTAATCAAACTGGTAAGCCACATCATTTCAATCCAAATGCTTTCAAACGTAGTTTTGGCAAGCGATTCGGACTAGTAATAATTAATTTCACCATTGAAACGTTCCAGGAATTTGATACAGGAGACAGCAGTAGAAAATGTAAGTATTTAACTGAATGTTGGTATTTGGCATTGGCAGAAGAATTCCAATCTGGGCAATGGGAGGGATTGGGAAGTTGTGGTTTCATTTCGAAGTCATTCGAATCACTCCAAGTCAAATGGAAATCAACAAGGAGAAAGCTATTGTCGATCATTTGCTCTGAGAATGGGCAGGGCACCTGAATGAAATAAACAGAACCGAAACGTCTGACTGTCAGAAAGCATCCGCACATGACGAAGGGAAAACACAGAAGCATCGTGTGGTCACTCAGTTCAAATCAATAAAACAATAATCTTTAAAAAAAACTGGCAACTTTGACCTTATTTATAATTTGATCAGGCAGTTCAGAAATAACAGATGGAAGCATTTTTGAAGTTCCGAAACTCAAAGCTTTCAATATTTTATGTCAGCTTCACAAAAATAAAATTCTGAACTGAACAACAGCAAGGAAATTTCTGTGGCAAATCATTTGTAGATTTGGTACTGCTAACAAGGCTAGTGAAAATGTTTCTAACCTGAATGCTAGTCATCGAATCGGCTTGCTCATACTGTGTTCGAATTTCACATCTGGTTCGTTTCCAATTTTCTTTACTTTCTCCGGAGTCCGGACTAGGCCCCAAGAAAAGACTGGGCTAGTATGTAGTTGATCACGAATGACAGAATCATGCAACTTGGTATGGGAGAGTGAGATTGGGGACAGGACTTTCTCCGTGGAGCGAGCAAACGAGGAGAACGAACGAAGGAGAAACGTGACGTGATGTGGGAGTCTGATCCTTCAACTAATTAGAAATGATTTCGGAAACTTCCTGCCAAATGAAAAATTACCTAGACTCCTCAGTAGTTTCCAACCACACATGCTACCAAAAACTTATTTCAACTCGTTCGTCGTGTTCATCCGACTAGTGATGAGCTGGCGGCGCATCTCAAAGAGGAAACTCTAATGTTCAGTCATGATCATGACTAATGTTTTGCACATGCAAAGATGTCGTGCACCAGTAAGTGAAAGTTTCCTGACGAACGTCAATAATTCATACGCAGTGTAGGTCAAATAAGAACGTTTTGAGCTCAGGCCAAGTACAACTTACTGTTGGCTGACTTTTTCCAATCGTTTGCGAAAAAGGACCAGTGTCTGAGTTTGTTGTGCGAAAGATATCTTCAGGAACCCTCATTTGCGTTGTTTTAACATGTTGTGCCCTGTAATCTGTATCCCCGAAATCTCAGCTTAGTTTCGTCGCAACACATTTAGCTCACGTCCCAGCAAATGGAAAATGCTCCGGCAGCTCACGACCTGCGGCTATTCATTATTTCGGTTGTAATTTGAGTAACAAGTTGAGTAATTTGTTAATTTCCTTGCCCTGTCAGGAGCAGGGTTTAGCATCAACTAGTTTTTAAAATGATCTTCCCGGAAACTCCTCCTAGTAATATTTTGATGAAATGTCCCAGATAAGAATACTTACCTTGAAACTTTGAAGTTGCTTGGAATGCATACATTAGATCTTTCTTGTTACATAGTTTAGAAAGAGAGAACCTTTCAAGTCAAGTCAAAGCAGAAGAAGAAGAGGAAGAAGTGCCCTTTGGCCAATGGTTAGAAACTGGAATCGATTTTCATGGCTAAGGAGTCAGAGTCGAAAAAGCCCGTGAAAGCAGAGAAGACGTGATTGTGTTTTTGAGTTTCGAGTGCCTTTTCCTTGAGTTTTTTTGGATCGGTTCGGTTTGGGTTGGAAAGTGAGGAAGACCAACATCCTCAATTTTCTTTCTCATGATACCTATTAATCCTTGTTTAAACCTCAACTTTTCTCTAGCTTCGCTTCACCACGTCTGTAGTTCCTCATCCTCGCGAAACCCACGTTTCCTCAACACTGTTGTCTTCCTTTTACCGCTTTCTCCTAACTTTCATCAACCAGATCCATTATTGCACAACACGCTATGTAAGAACTTACCGATACTACGATGCGATCCGCGAGGAAAGAGTTGATATACTTTATTACTATCACACAACAACTTGTGCTACGTGCGTGGAAACAGTTGAAGTTCGCTCAGCTAATGAAACCAAAAGTAAGGAGAGAGTGTGTGCCGATGCCGACCAGTGAAGTCAAATAATTCCCAATGGACGCACCTGCTACTCTCTCCAAACTTTTATTGTATCACTATCCGATTAATTTCACTCCTTTCACGCAGCATATGTAGCATTTACTTAAATATATGGTCGCTCGATTTTGTTAATGAACTACAAATGTTCACTGGAATTATTCTACAACCGCACACTCTTGTTAATTTCACAATTTAATTTGTTGGATAATAGTTTGGAGTTGTGTGCTAGTCGAACAACCAGTTGTGCACTCGAGACTCACGAGATTACATAATATGATCCGAAGAGGCTTGAATTGAATTGTGATGCAGATCTAATCTCATACTATAACCCGGAGTGAACTTCCTCCTAATCTAATATAAAAGGAAATATTCTCTTTCCACGTTATGGCCGTTCTTCCAACCAATTTTGTCACAGGTCAGATAACATTTAAATTACGACTTGTGGCAAGCCCTTGATTAGAATTAGAGGCCTAGTCAAGTTTTCGCCTTTAGTAAATGGTAAGGTCGCTCGGTGGTTCAATTGTTGGTGCCTAGCCAGAATATTATTGTTCGCATCATGCACGGATAATATGAATACTAATTCCTTCCTTCGCCGGAATTTATCACCGGTATTTCTAATAATTGGAAATTTTGTGGGGTTTCCCTGACTTTCTCAGGAGTAGGGTCCAATTTGCTTGACTTTGAAACACTAACGAACGACAGGAGATTGGTGTTTACGGTAGCTTGGAGAGAAGTGAAAGTCAACACATTTCAATTGGTGGAAACTAGGCTAGTTTCCAAGTTGAGATTATTAAGTCAAGTCACGATAATAGAATGACTTCAATCTCAATTCACAATTATGTTCAACTGCCACTAATGAAAACTGAGGCAGGCCAAACCGACCTCTTTTCTGGTTGCTTTTCAGTTGGTTTTCAGCTACCAAGATCCGTTCATCCGGATGTATCGTCTTTAATATCCCCTGAGTTTGAGAACCGAGAAAAGCACACAGAATTGCACGTGCTGAGATTACGCAAGGGATACAAGATCTTCCAGTATAAAGACATAAGCTACTTCACACTCCATACTTCAGTTTGTCAGTGGGCTCGTTCGGCCCGACTAACCGCTTCCTTGGTTCTACAGCACAGAAGAATAAACGCAGTAAATTCTATAGACAACTCGATTTTTTCGGTCATTCGTTTTTTTTTCTTTTGAACTGTGCTCGTTCGCCGTGAATCGGAGTCAATGTGGGTTTTCAGGTTGGGCCAGAAAAAAAGAGTAATAATGAAAGCGAGAAGAGGTTTATCATAGGGAAAGAAAAAAACGGAATGAGTCGGGTTACGTGTTACACGAGTAACCTACTTTTCGGATTACAGGTACCTTTGAGATTTCGCCAGTTTTTTTCGCTTCTCTTGGACTACAAAACTCTTCTCTTGGTTGCTTCAGTCTCAGTCACTCTCATCGTCTAGTCGCCGAGAAGCGAGTTGAGCTTGAATAGAAGCGGAGGTAGTACAATGGCAAGAGGCTAATATTACTATACTGGATTACAGATCTTGAACAGATTGCCCTCAGAAATGCCCGTGGGAATCCGAACAAATCTAGCCGTCTTAGAATTACATACCTATGATTTATAAGGAACCTGCCCCATGTCTGGGCAGTAAACTCGGTCCAAACGCTCCACTAAATGTTTAACTTTGAATTATTGAATCGATTTCTTTTTGGTTTTTGAGCACTTGAACATCAGCAATTCTAGCTGCGGTTAGAATGTTCTCCCATTTATACAAAGGCTAGGCCAATTATGCGAATAGAAATTAGCAAGTCATGATGACGATTTTGTACGTACCTTCAAGTCTGAGAGTAGAGATCCTAGTTTCCAAGTGTCGTAGGACTGTGGGTGGAATCGTTTCAATGAAATTGTGACTCAAATCGAGAATGGTGAGTCGAGCCAGTGGACCAAATAAATCAGTAGGGAGGTTGGTGAGCCAGTTCCCGCGAAGTCGCAGCGAAACCAAAGAGATTAAATTGGTGAAGGCCTCCGGGAGGAGACGTGATAATTGATTGCTCGAGAGGTCGAGGTCCTAATAGAAACAAAAACCGTACACACAATTCAGTTCATTTTGTCCATGCAGAGGAATTTGGTGGGATTCGATTACTTGACCACCCATTCCCACCATTCTATTCTGTTGTATTACACCTCAACCCTTAAAGTTTAACAATATCTAGAAGAACAAGAGCAAGCTTTACCATTCCATTGGAAATGAACAAACTGCAATTTAGTAAGCATCTTTAATTAGGTAGACGGTAGACCACTTCACAAATCGCTAATCATTAAAGCATACCATTGTTATAATGATTTTGGGGTTACAGTGGTCACTTTTTTCCAAGTTGGTAGAGAAACTTCTAATTGAACTTGGCTGATGAGCCGATTACGCGACAATTCTCCCCCGACGATTCTCCCCCGACATGATTCTCCCCCGACAGTTCTCCCCCGACGATTCTCCCCCGACAATTCTCCCCCTCGACAATTCTCCCCCGCGATAATTCTCCCCCACGACAATTCTCCCCTACGATAATTCTCCCCCGCGACAATTCTCCCCCACGTTCCACTTAAACTAAAAGTGGTGTTTGTATTTTATATATATAATGTAATATGTCTGTGTGGTGTACTGTCGTTTAATGCACCGAATAAATTATAACGCTAC